>ML788683.1:382463-412840 GCA_009831015.1 Picea engelmannii | reverse complement strand
TGTAGAAATCCAAAATTATTTTTGGATCAGTCATCTTGAACGTATTTGGATAATAAAATCAAGCCATGATCAGATCCGTATCAAATATTTGATAATAGAAACCTGTGAAACAAAAAGAAACCTAAATTAATAACCTAAAAATTAATAACCTAAAAATTGTGAATAAAATAAAATCTAGAAAAATAAAAAATGAATTTAAACTAACTATAACTTATAAACAAACATTATTTATATTTTCCTTTCAAATATGATCTTAATTCTAGAAGCGTCAAGAGAATAAAATCAAACAAATCATAGATAATTCTTTTTTATTATTATTATAACATGCAAAATGAAAAAAGAATTTAATTAATTAATATCACCAAATGATTTCATAAAAATGATAAACCAACCAAGGTATTATTTGATGAAGTATTGAACACATTATTCAAGATAGTCAAACTTGTTAATGAGCAAAAGAATAAACACATAATCATAATTTAAACAAAAGTAAACATTTGATAAAAAATTAAAGTTTTTGTTTAAATTGAGATTTTTTATGCTCGTTTTTAACTTTTGACATATACTCTTGTAATAAATGACTCATACTAAAGAGAATGTCTTAAGTTTGTCTCAAAGCAAGCCAAGGAATGGAACTATTTGAAAAGGTTGATTTTGTAGCTCATTATAATTATCAAGATTTTAATAGGGGCCCTTTAAATTTTGTAAAAATATAAGGGGAGTTGTTGGGGCCCTAAAAGAACTAAAAGATGTGGATTAGCTAAAGATACAACTCTATCAATCAACACTTTAATTACAAATTCTTAACTAACAGTGTTCATGTACAAAGGTCATATACATTTACAAGGTTTAAGCAAAGACTTGTGAAAATAATTGTTTTAAGATAATGGATCTAAACAAAATTAAAAAAAATAAACAAAGTTATTCTAGTACCCTAATTACCAAACTAATAAATATTGAATGAACAAGATTGTAAATGATGTAACGAAAACAGATAAAGAAAAATAAAATTTAAATGATGTAATCAATATTCATTCGCAAATCAACAAATTAAATAAATAATAAATTGACTAACTTCTTATTGATCAGTAGTACTAAGATAAATTCATGTCTCTGTATTTGTATGATCTCCTCTTAAACTTTTTCAAGTGTAAATCTATGACAAAGGAAAGAAAAATACTTTCTGAAGAAACTCACATAAGTCTTTTATATTCCAGAACGGGTTTATGATGACAGAAAGACAAATGATTACATATCATGTGACTTTAGAATAGCCAAAAACTGAAAACGAAAGAAATTCTAATTCTTAGGAATGTTTTTACCAACTATCTAGCATTAGATGTAAACTCAAAATACTAGAATAGATTATTAGTCACAGGTGTAAACTAAACCAAAAGATAATGGGCAGCATAAATAAAAGCATGATATAAAATATTATGTGCAGAATAGACTAAAGCTAGCTCGATACATATAGCATTTCGCACCTAGAAATTACATGAGAAGACAATTAAAAAACATTGCACAGTCTACATGGGACGAAAGCCAAAGAGTAAACTGCTTTCCCATATAGTTTCAAAAAAATATGTCCATCATTTGGTTTGGGAGGAATTGACCCTTATCACTAGGAAACCATTGGTATTTAAACAATTTTCTCATTTGTTCCCTCCTATCATGCAAGATAGAGGCAAATCTCTTAAAATAAGTCTTTACTAAAATAAAATAAAATAAAAGATAATCTTGTTGGAGTATTTTAATCAAAAATATTATATTAATAAACATTGTTTCTCAAAACATAAAATTACTAGTCCACTAAAAACTCGACCCATGACTCATTTCCTTAATCATAGCACATCAATCTGTTGTTCACCTAAAACAATAAAAATGAAATCAAAATTAGATAATAATGAAAAATAATAATTTCAAAAGACAAGCTACAAAATATTTCAATTTTGTATCTAGTCTAAAATAAGAATAAAATCAAAATGAATCTACCTATTATTTATCCAAACATAATCAAATATTGAAATACAAACAAACTATTTACCAATTCAGAAATTCGAAAGACAGGCATCAGACAGGTCTGAGCTAATTTTTCTCCCTCTCAAGCACTGAATTCCTAGTGATTACTTGGTTCAACTGTGCATGTAGGTAAGGGACATCCTAATAATACCTTTCGATCCAATCGAAACAATTCTTGCAATGCACTGGTTCCATGCTTGGTAAAGACCGATTCTACTATGTGGTGGGTATTTTATCCTCTTCCATGATTTGTTTTAGGTCATGTTGAATGCCTGAAAAACCTTTCTATTTTTTTAAGAAAGGAGGCAGATTCGATATGAAATTGAAATGTGGTGTATCAGCATTGATATTGTCCTCAGGAATCTGGTCATCGATATCATCCTCAGAAATCCAGTCATCGACCTCAATAATAGGGATAGGTTTTTCATGATCATGATGTTGATTTCTTAGTGTTCTGTATATGATTCGACTAGGTCTTTTATTTTTAAGATTGATGTCTAGACTTCTCTGTATCTTTCGCCTACCCTATTTCTTGATTTCAAGTTCATTTAAATCAACTTGAATTGGCTCAGGATTAGGAACAACAAGGATTTTATCCTTCAAATCAACCAAAACCTCTTCTAAAGGTTTCCTGGGAATAAAATCATGTCTCATTTTGTTTCCTTTGGATGACTTATGAAAACCAATAGGGATTTTAGTCATCGATACAAGGCTTTCTTACAGATCGACATGTAGGTTTTCCAGAGAGGGGTTTGATCGATAAGGATAGGAGAGCTAATTAAAATGCAGAGGAGAGTTTTTCACATTTTCAGGTAGGGAGAACCCATTTCTACCCATGAAATCTTGCAAACTATCCCCAACTTTATACAAATGTGAAATTACCAGAATTCGAATCAGGCCATGATGGAATAAACTAGACTGTGCATTTAGGTTTTTTCTTTGGTAGAATTTGGCCATTTTCTGCAGGCTCCTAAGTAGATAGAATGGAATATTTAAACCAAAACCTAAAAATACCATCAATAAATGGACATGATACAGGAACACTAGTCTATCTTTACCCTCACATGTGACAAACTGCTTAAGTATCAACAATAAACCATGCCATCGTGGCTTAAATAAGAAAATTGGTGTACCTTTTACACTATAACGTGATTTCTTGGAAGCCATCATTAGGTGCCAAGGGAAACCTTCGAACTTGAGGTTTTCAAACCATAAAGCTCCTTCTTGGCTTAATCTAGTGGCCTATGCAATTGAACCCTCTATCACTTCCAACTATAAATATCCAATTTTAGCCTTAGCGCCATCGAAAGTTTGGGCAAAGGCTTGAGCAACTTTGAGGTTGAAACCCTCGAATCATTTTATGAACCCATACCAACCATAAGCCACGAGATCATCCATGGTGTCGTTGCATGAGAGGAGATCATGTGATCCATTCAGGTCAATCCTCACCATAGGCGCCATCAATTTGGTCAGACAAAACCAGCAAGAGTAGCAAAGGGTAGGGTGTGTTCAAAAACACACAAAATAGAGGATGAGCTCTGCATATTCGGAGGAGACCCAATACCTAAGGCTTCAGGAGAAATCCACCATAGGGACCACTTGGACTATTGAGTGGATGCTAAACCGGAGGATGCACAAAACAAAAACCACCTTGTCAAAGGACTTCCTAATTGAAAAACAAAAACTTGCCACCTAAAGAAATGAATGCAACCTTGTCCTAGAAGGACGAAGGAGTAATTTTTGAAGTCATGATTGTCAATTCTATACCATAACAATGAGACTGTGATATGAATGAAAGGGGAAGCATTCATATTTGAAATTATACCAAAGTTATTGTTTGATGCATGATCGTAGATATGGTAATGTGAAAATCAAAACATTCAAAGAATAGAATGCCTAAGGTATAACCCCAAGGTGGATAAATCATGCACTAATGGTAAGGAAGTAACCCATAATATGATAGGTTCACAAATTTTAAGGTTCTTGAAAATATTAGATGCCCTTAGGTGTTCACCAAATTTTAATAAGAGGAAAGTCTTAGAGCTTGTTCTAATTTCATGCCTACAGTCATGAAATTGAACAAGAGAAATGATAGATTAAAATAAATGAATTCATACATACAACTAATCAAACAAATGTTTTCAAAACAAAAGATGAAAGAAATCTTTGCAAATAAAGGAGGGAGCTACAGAAAGTTTTATCCCATCAAGACGATATTTTACAATGATAAAATTGACATGAATATTTGGTTGCCAACAACGGCAACACACTAGGAAAAGCAATTATCTTTGCATCATCAGAACTTTATATCAGGGAATAGATAAATCAGATAGTGTAACACCCTGTTTCCCCCAGTCTTTAAATATAACTATATTGGCCAAGGAACTATGGAAAACCTAAAAGTGTGAATGTTTGATTCGATGGACCTTTGTATAAAAGTTCAATGAATGTAAATTATGTTATTTTAATAGAAAATGGTTACACGTTGCATGAATGTTGAAAGAGGGGATGTGTTAAGAGAAAACCATGAATGTTATGAAAGGTGGTGGAGGGGACCCGGAATGGTTGCGTTAACCTCCACCGAACCAGTACCATGCTGGAATTAATTTCTCAGATCATAACAACCCTCTGACCCAGGAATGAATTGCAGTGGGGCTGGTAGGTGGGAAGACCTCCTTAAGAGTTAATTAGGGGATGGGGCATACCACCCATCTATAAGGCTTCCAGACCTGACCATGGACTGGGAATTCGAGCCATACACAATATTGTTGAGGAAGGAAAGAAAGGAAGTGTGGTGGGCAGTGGAAGACCCACGGAAAAAAAATGCAGAGACAAGAGTGGAAACTCTCAGGTCTAAGGAAGGAATAGAAGAGGAACATTGAGTTCTGATCATAGAAAATAGATATTGAGCCAAGAGAAGGAGATTAACCTTCATCTTTATCTATTTATGTATTGGGAGAAGGAGAGTAACCTTCATCCCTAACTTCTATTGAGTTGGAAGTAAGAGATTGAATCTCAAAGCATCGTGGCTTAAGCTCAGGGGTGGCTAGTGATAAATCCATTGCGAGTGATTGAGCCTATGGTTGGGTGGAAACAAGAAGGCCTTTCAGCAGTTGCATCAGACTCTATGGTTCTGATAATTGTTTTATTGCCTTATCCTTTGAATTGTAATTAATGGATGCATGTGATTATTTACATGTCTATAAAGGGTTATTTATTTGTATTAAATGATTAAGTTATGAGTATGATTTCTCTCCCTTGAGAACCTATATTTATACTTGATTTTACATATGCCTCAGTTTAATCACTCAAATTCACTTTCCTCTGGAATTTACATCACCATTCTGGAGTCGGAGCAAGCCTCTGGGAATATCTACTTATTTGGTAACCTCACAAGTTATTTTTCCTTGATTCAAGGATTAAATCTTTGTGAGTTGGGAAGATTTTCCCTTCATACCAGTAGTCTAGGAGACTCTGAACTTGTGCCTATTTCCTTAACCAAAAACCCAACTAAGAGTGGGGATCATAGCCTGAGAGTTATATGAAAATCCATGTGACCTGGGTCTAGGAACCTTGGAGCTCGAGGCTCTGAGATGTAAAATTGCACGATAGTCAAGTTGAACCCCACAATCGCTATGAAACATCAATCTATGAATGGAAATCGAGGGTGGGGAAAAAGTGTGGAGAGAGAAGGTGGAAATAGTAGACACGCTAGTTCGTGGCCTGCAATTCACCCTTGTTGTTTATCTCGATGGGATGGAAGATCAGTGATCCCTGTTAGACTACACTTGAGTGAGCACTTTCCAGATTGCATAGGTCGAACTCTCTGGTAAAGAGAATGCATGTTGGGGCCCCACAATTTATGTGAGCCATCAATTTTCATTGACCTTCGACCTGAGTTTGATGTGATCCTTGAAACGCAAGGAACGTGTGGGACAGGGAAATCTTCAAGGGGATCAAGCTCAGAAGAGAGAGAGATAGAAGAGACACCAGACGAGGGCGTAATATTAGAAGGAGGTGCACGAACCAAAAAGGGAGTGTAGAAAACACGACCTGAAGAACCAGAATGTGAGCTTGATACTGAGGATGCATCTGATAAACCTTGCAGGGTCTCTATGAGAGAGAGAGTCTCTCTGAGAGATGACGTAAATTCCCTAGTGATATCATGGATTGGCATGGGGGTGGCCAGAGTCCTAAGAATGAATGCCTATGAGCGTATGGTTGGGTGGAAAGGCACACACCCATAGTCAGTTAGTTGGTTGCAACCTGTAATAGATAAGTATTCTCATACCCTATGTAATTGAGATGTAACTATGTAATAAAGTTGGAATCCTGTGAATGACTCAGGGATATGCATGTGTGTATTATTATTATAATATATCTCTTTATTCTTTCTTAAACTATGTATTTAAGTAAGTATTAAATTTTCTGATTTGTATACATAAATGCCTGAGCCCTCTGGTGTCTTAAGTTAAAATAAGTGGACTGTGAGCTCGTCGACCTTGGCCACAGTTTTCATAGGTGCATGTCAACACTCCTAGTTGCCTAGAGTCTCTGGGAGGACGGAGTTTGTTAAGCTTAGGAGAGGTATTTTTGATATGAATGATGTCTCTATGAGGTGGGTAGAGGTGAAGAACCTATTAAGTCCTATAGTTTAGGAATGAATATAAGGGGTGCAAGAAAGAAATATTCCAAGCATCACGTTCAAGAGAAAGAGCGTAAATCTCTTAAGCCTTTCAGAGCCAACAAAGATCAGGAAGAATAGTGAGACTCAAGTATCAAAAGGGAATATCCTTTCATTTGGAAGATGAACAGATAAGATCCGTTCAAGAGGGTCCAAGGTTTGTCACGACCATTAGATTTGAAGAAGGAGCACAGGTGTTAACACCTCGACTCCTTCAATCTTCGCAAGTTTGACGAATGTTAGTAATCATCGTGAAGGATATGGATCCTTTGAAGTCTGAAGCCCTAAGTCACAATGTGATCTCAATCGTATATCCAAGCATCTCTTGGGACCCACCTTGACCATCGGATCTGTGAGTTCAAAGTTCACGTGACGAGAGAATCGTGCGTTGGTGCGACTAAAACTCTGAAACCCAAATTCAAGATGTGACATGGACCACTAGATCGAGGAAAGTCTTGGATTGTCGATCTGACGCGAAAGAATTTTGGGGATCGATAATCGAGGAAAAGAAGAAAGAAATATTCCCACTTCATGAAATGTGAAATCCTGAAACACAAAGTCTCGATTCGCGAAGAGGTGAGCTAGCTTTTGAGTCCACGAAATGAGAAGTCCCAAAACATTCGAAAGTGGGCCCTAGGTCATAGCTGGAGGTCACATCAATGGATAATAAGGGAAGGAGCTAGTGCTCGCTAGGCTCTAGTTCAGAATTCGAGACGTCGGGAGAGTCAGGTGACTCATAGTAGAATACTTGAAATCGCAAAGTGCCTTTTGATTAGGCATGTGGTCACAGCCAGAGGTCATATGAAGGAAGGGGCTAGCATGAATATCTAGCACTTGTTGTTCAAATCCTTCAAAGGGGCCAGGAAAGGGCCCATGGGTTTGGATGAACCTACAATGTGAAGGCAGAGGAACCTAGAGAGAGTTCAGGAAAGCGGAATTTTGATTCCCCGCCCTTTAAAAGAGAACTTAGGGGCCAGGTGTGTTACAAATTGGCATCAAAGCATGGTTACAACACTTGGCCTGGTTGGGCTCATGGACGAGTCACTTAAAAAATCTATTTGGAGTACTTCTAAAAGAGTGACACTCTACCTTACCTCTTTCTTAAAAGTCTGGTTAAAAATTTTATTCAATAAAAGAATGAAACTTTCTACTATGTGTGTGAATTTAATAAATTGAACCGTGTATTGTTCATGAACTAATAGACAATTAGCTAACAATAATTGTTTTTGTCAACACTCGAGTAGTTATTAAATCATGGGAAAACCTCAAGAATAAAGGATGGTGATTTGTCATGAAGTGGGAGATGGCTCCTGCAATAGATACGAAGAATCTAACGAAAGGAGGGAAGAGGAAACCCCTCCATATCTGGTTGAAACTTTAAGGAGCCTCAGGGCCGAATTACAGAGTTGCAAGGCTGACAATGAGAGATTTATAAAGGAGAAATAAAAACAAACAGAAATTAACGCAGTCTTGCTGCAGAGCTTGTCTGACATACAAAGGAAACTACAGCATGAACCCGCAACGAGTCATGTGGACCGACAACATAAGAAGAGAAGTCAAAGTCCACCTGAGATTTGAAAACAGGGCTCCATAAGTTACCACACTGGGAGAAGTGCCTCGAAGAAGGCCCAACCTAGAGGCAAGGGACACTCATCAGTAGAGTCCTCTGGAAAGGAAGCTGGAAAATCTGAAGGATCTTCTAGTAGTAGAGCAATATCACATTCTCAAAGGAAATGAAAGAAGCGGAAGCCTTCCAAAAATCATGATCATGAAAAATTCAAGAAATCCAAACCACCCTCTTTCCATGGAGAGATTAGGAAGGGACAAGAGGTTGAAGTTTGGCTGCTTGGTTTAAATAAATACTTTAGAGTCCATGACTACTCTAAAAAATTGAAGGCTCAAATAGCCATCTTTAACCTGAATGGAAAGGCTTCCATTTGGTGGGAAGACCTTAGGAATGTGAAAGGAGTCCATGAGAAGGACTTGTCATGGAAACAATTTGAGAAATACTTCAGGAAGCAGTATCTGTTAGAGAAATACATGGATGGGAAGACTAAGGAATTCTATGAACTCAGGCTGGGGTAGCCCACCATAGATGAATTTGTCAATAAATTCCTTGAACTACTGAGGTATTTACCCTACATAAAAGATGAAAATGTAAAAATGCAGTGGTTTATTAGTGGGTTACCTCAAACCTACTCGGACAATATTGAGTTCGACGAACCAGAGACCTTAGAAGAAACTATCTAGAAGGAGAGGTGTTGTTATGAATAGATTGGGAGTAAGACAAGACCTCATGAGGAATGGAAGAAGAGGAGTAGTTCAGGATTCCAGAAGAAGGGGTTTAAATCCTCAATATTTAAGAACTATGGAAAAGATTTAAAAAGGAGCCTTTCTACTAGAAGTGTAAATCAGAAAAATTTCCCCTCTCAAAGTGGAAATAAACCTTCTAAGACAGCCCCAAAAAAGACTGATAACCTAAAGAATGAACCCTTAAAATGATGGGGTTGTGGAGAAGATCATCAATTAAGGGACTTCCCACATAGAAAACATAACAATAAGAGAATATACAATATCCAATAAGATACCACTGTCAACGATGTGGCTAGGAGCATGCCATGAATCTATGCATCCTTGGAAAATAATCAAGCGGACCACCAAGCCTCAGTAGTGGAGCTGGAAGGTATGATTGCCAACCATATAGTTTCTATTTTTATTGACCCAGGTTCTAACTTGAGTTATGTGGCTCCTCAGACTGTTGATAAGTGTAAACTATAACAAATTATACATGTTAAACTGTGGTTGGTGCGATTAGCCACTGGGACCAAAATAAAGATGGAAGAATTCATACCAACCTGTCAATTCATCATGGGTGGATTTCCAACCCAAACGACCCTTCACATACTTCCCTTGGGATCTTATGACTTGTTTATTGGTATGGATTGGTTGGTTGTTTATAAAACTAAATTGGACTTCTATCATAAAACTTTAGAATGTGTAAATGAGGAAGGGAGAAAAACAACCCTCCAAGGGATTCAAAAGCCTGTTTTAGTGAGAAAAATATCATCCTTTCAAATGAAAAAGTATTGCAGAAAGGGGTGTCCCTTGTATGCCACATAGGTACTAAAATATGTTGAGAATGACAAAACAAACCTAGAGGACCACCCTGTATTAAGAGAATACAAGGACATGTTCCCAGAAGAGGTACCACGTCTACCTCCGAGAAGGGATATCGACTTCTCGATAGAACTTACACCATGAGCAGTACCAGCATATAGAACACCAAATAGAATGAGAATGCTAGAGTTGGATAAGATCAAGCAACAACTAAAGGATATGATGGAAAAAGGCTACATTCGACCCAGTGTATATCCATGGGGAGCGCCCGTCTTGTTTGTGAAAAGAAAAGATGGAACATTCCGACTGTGCATAGATTATAGAAAACTCAATAAAACAACCATAAAGAACAAGTACCCCTTACCAAGAATCGATGACCTATTTGACCAACTGGGAGGTGCTTCCATCTTCTCAAAGATTGACTTAAGTTCTGGCTACCATCAAGTCTATATTAAGGATGAAGACATCCACAAAACAACCTTCAGGACGAGGTATGGTCACTATGAATTCATGGTGGTGTCGTTTGGGTTAACCAATGACCCCGCCACTTTTATGTGCTTGATGAATAATGTACTCAAAAAATTTCTGGAAAAATTTGTATTGGCTATCATTGATGGTATCCTAATCTAATCCAAGAACAAGGAGGAGCACGAAGAACATCTTAGACTCATACTTCAAGTACTAATAAAGCATCAGCTCAATGCTAAGTTTATCAAGTGAGACTTCTTTCAGAAGCAAGTCCATTACCTAGGCCATGCCATTTATAAGGAAGGGGTGGTAGTGGACCCTAATAAGATCATGTCTATTATGGAATGGCCTACCCCAAAGGATGTATTAGACATCATATCTTTCATGCGCTTAGAAGGATACTATAGAAGTTTCATAAAAGGGTTTTCCAAGATTAGTTGTCCAATCACTGCCCTTCAGAAAAAGGGGATCAAATTCATTTGGTCATCAAAATGTGAAGAAATATTTCAGGAACTAAAATACCTCCTGACCCATGGACCTGTGCTGAAGATTGCAGACCTGGATAATGATTTCCTCATGTGTACAGATGCCTGCAATAAAGGACTCGGAGGAGTCCTTATGCAAGAGGGACATGTAATTTGCTATGCGTCCCAGAAATTAAATGAGCATGAGATCAATTATGTGACCCATGACTTAGATTTGGTTTCCATAGTACACACTTTAAATAGAACATGTCATGTTGACAGATAGAACATCAAAGATGATGTTCCTTTAAGGGGGAGGTAATTGTAACACCATGTTTCCCCAAGTCTGTAAATATAACTATATTGGCCAAGGAACTATAGAAAACTTAAAAGTGTGAATGTTTGATTCAATGGACCTTTGTATAAAAGGTTGATGAATGTAAATTGTATTATTTTAATAGAAAATGGTTACATGATGCATGACTGCTGAAAGAGGGGATGTGCTAAGAGAAAACCACGAATGTTGTGAAAGGTGGTGGAGGGGACCCGGAATGGTTTCGTTAACCTCCACCGAACCAGTACCATGCTGGAATTAATTTCTCAGATCAGAACAACCCACTGACCCAGGAATGAATTGCAGTCAGGATGGTAGGTGGGAATACCTCCTCAAGATTTAATGCGAGGATGGGGAAGACTACCCATCCATAAGGCTTCTAGACCTGACCATGGACTGTGAATTCGAGCCACATGTAATATTGTTGAGGAAGGAAAGAAAGTAAGTGTTGTGGGCAGAGGAAGACCTGTGGAAACAAATGCAGAGATGAGAGAGGAAACTCTTGGGTCCGAGGAAGGACTGAAAGAGGAACAGTTAATTCTGATCATAGAAAATAGAGATGGAGCTAGGAGAAGGAGAGTAACCTTCATCCTTATCTATTTTTGTATTGGGAGAAGGAGAGTAACCTTCATCCCTAACTTTTTGTTGAGCTGGAAGTAAGAGATTGAATCTCAAAGCATCATGTATTAAGCTCATGGGTTGCTAGTGATAAATCCATTGGGAGTGACTGAGCCTATGGTTGGGTGGAAACGAGCACCCCTTTCAGCAGTCGCATGACACTCTATGGTTCTGATAAGTGTTTTCTTGCCTTATGATTTGAATTGTAATTAATGGATGCATTCAAGTATTTACATGTCTATAAAGGGTTCTTTCTCTATATTAAATGATTAAGTTATGAGTATGCATTCTCTCTCTTGAGAACCTATATTTCTACTTGATTTTCCATATGCCCTAGTTTAATCACTCGAAGGCACTTTCCCCGGGAATTTACATCACCATTATGAGTCAGAGAAAGTCCTTGGGCATATCTATTGATTTTGTAACCTCACAACTTACTTTGCCTTGATTCATAGCTTAAAGCTCTGCGAGTTGGGAAGGTGTTCCCTTCAGACCAATAGTCTAGGAGACTCTGAACTTGCACCTATTTCCTTAGCCAAAAACCCGACTAAGAGCAGGTATCATATCCCAAGAGGTATATGAAAATCCAGGTGACCTGGGTCTAGGAACCTTGGAGCTCGAGGCTCTGAAATGTCAAATTGCATGATAGTCAATTTGAACCTTGCAATTGCTATGAACCGTCGATCTATGAAAAAACATAGAGGGTGGGGAATCATTGTAGAGCGCAAAAGTGGAAATAGTGGGCATGCTAGTTCATGGCCTACAAATCACCCTTGTCGTTGATCTCGATGGGCTTGAAGATCAACAATCCCAGTTAGACTAGACTCGACTGATCACTTTCCAGATTGCGGAGGTCGAACTCTCTGGTAAATAGCTTGCATGTTGGGGCCCTATAATTTATTTGAACCGTTGTTGGCCCTTGACCAAGTTTCGAATATCCTTGGTCACTTTTGACCCCTTTTGGGGACTTTCATAGGCTATCAAAGGTGGAGCACAAGTCAAAGCAGAGATTGCAGGATCTCAGCCCCTTGTTTAGGGATTTTTGGGTTTTGGGCTTATGTAACAGGTATGGGGATGTCGGCCCATGGGTTTACCCATGCTTAGGCCTATTTTTTAATGTATAAATAGATGTCTAGGCGATGTAAAAAGAGACATCATGTGCATATGTGTGATGTTGTGTTAAGTGCAAGTGATAGTTGTAAATGCTTTGTGCATGCTATGTGAGGATTGCAAGGCTAAGTAAAAGTGACTGTAAGAGACTGTGTAAAGGCTTTGTGTTGTAACCTAGATCAGGGAAGGAGGCTCTGGTGGAGTGCGCGCAGATATCATGTCCTATGGGAAGTAGTATATTGTGGCCATGTGCATGTAGATGATCGACAGAAGACAATAAATAGAAGAAGAGTTGGTGGACGTAGCCCCAGGCTGGGGGTGAACCACGTATATCAGATTTTGTAGTAGCTTTGTGCATTATGGTTTTTTTATTGTCCATATATGCTTAGTGTAGTAATGTATCTTTAGGTGTATCTGATATAATAGCTTAGTTCTTGGTGATGTAAATAAGTACCGAATCTGATATATTGTGGTGTGTTCAGTGCTCAAATGTGTTGGATCTTGTTAAATATTGCACTTCTCTTTAATTAGCATTTGGATCTATGATGTGAATAAGGGTTAACTACTAACGAATGTTGACTACTAAGTGCTTTGTTAGAGTATTTTAATCACAGATCTATGTCCAAGCTAAGGTTGCAGACACTCGAGTCCTGCAGCCACCTCTGCCTCTACCTTGGGTGAGACTTCATCTGCTTTGGAAGTGTTGTTGAAAGGGTCGATAGTTAGGGTTTTTTGGTGTGTTGTTGAATCATTGAACCCTGGGTCTGCCCCTTTTCCAACAAATGGTTCTGTTTCTGGGACCTAAAACTGTGATTTCTGGGAACTGAGGAAAAGAAATAAAGCTTTGTGCGTAGATATGTTTCTTTAAGTGTGTTGTATTCTACTTGACTTATGAATCTTTGTGCTAAGAAAGGAGGAAGATCTGAAGAAAAGAATCAAGATCTGAAATCTTTGTGCCCTGATAAAGGTAAGAATAGTGAAAATTGTTTATTGAAGAGATAAGATCTGAAAGCTTTGTTCTATGTTAAAGGTAAGATAAGTGGAATTTTTTTTTTTTAAAGTATGGATCTAGGTATGTTTGATAAATTTTGTCCTAGTCTGAAAACTAGGGCACAACTAGAAGAAAGAAGATTTGATATGAGTAGATCTGATAGAAATAATGAAAGATATGTTATTCCTATGCATAGAAAGAATGTTTGGACTAACAAATGGATGTAGGATCCTAGGAAGAATTTTCTGCAGGTTAGCTACCATGATCCTAGTGCGTAGTACAAGAAAGGTTGGGGATCATTTAAGAGAAAGAGAGGATTAAATTTTTGTTATAGTTACAGAAGACTGGGACACATTGCTAAGGAATGACCTGGTAGAATACCTAGTTGTGTTTGTTGTAAAGCTATGGACCATGAAGTTCTGGATTTCCCTAGAATGATTGCTAAGGTTGAAAGAATGAATATGAGACACAAAAACACTGAGAAAGACCAAGAAATTGAGACCATGGAAGAACCCCAGAAAGAATCAGAGACTGTATTACTACAAATGAAAGAAACCCTGAATGACCACAACAATATCAACTTATCATAGATCTTCAAATAAAAAGAGTGCATAGAAAAAAGAATAGGAGACTTTGACATAGACTATGTTCTGAATGAGGAAACACAAGTGAATATCATGATAGGAAGAACCTGGGAAGTTTTTGGAAAGCCTGCTATGATTCCTTCATTGGGAGGAATAGGATTATTTAGAGGAAATTTGATAACCCTATGTGGAAGACTTACCCAGACATCTATAAGTGCTCATGGCACTTCGACAGAAGAATAATTTGAGATCTTTATGTTTGTTGATAACAATGCCCCATTTTCTATACTACTAGGAAAAACCTGGATTGAGAAATATCATACCCGAATAAAGGAGGAGGAAGCTCTAGAAAAGAAAAAGAAAGAACTAAGAGACTTCATGGCTAAGAGAATAGCACACTTACTAGAAGAAAAATAAAACCAGTCGAGGCTAGTGAGGACCAGAAATATTGATGTCGAAGTTGAAAGAACACAAGAAGATTTGGAAAATCTGTCTATATAGGAGAGTAGAGCACCTACCCAAAACAGAGAAGAAGTATTTCCCTTGAACCTTGGTAAATACCACCAACAGTGCGAAGTTACTATGCCAAGAGGAGATAATAATCAAAATGGAAAGAGGAATACCTAGACGTAGATCACAGGGAAGAAGGCTAGAAATCTCAACAAGAAGAAAGAAAAGTATGAGAAATTATAGGAAGTTCCAGAGAATACTTCACAGAAGGAAGGTCTCCAGAATTTGAACCTTGCCGGAATATCAGAGCAGCTCAGATTGGCATTTCTCCATGGCAGAGCGATATGACCTTTGGAGGCATTACAATTGTTAGATTGATGTTCTTGAACGGTTAGAACAATAGTTATGATCAGAAAGTTCACCATCGGACCATTGGGACCGCATCGTAATGGACATATCTCCATTAATGAAGGCTTCTTGTCCATTGGAGGGATCCGTTACATCGTTGTCTACTTATTCCATCGACTGTTGCAATGAGAAACATTTCGCGAATTGTATCGAAGAGAACTCATTATTTTCACGCTGTGTTTACCGAGACTTCGCCACCTGTTCCATTGCATTGAGTGTTTGTTAATCAACCTGATTTTTTCGATCTCGAGCGTGCATGTCGGACAAACTCAGTGCCATAGAAAATTTTGACGAAGAACTTCTAATCGAACTTATGGATGAGAAGGTGATGTCCGTTGGAATTCAAGATTCATCAATGAAAGTAGTGGAAGCCTCCCCATCGACTACTCGTGGATCCAGACCATCCTGAGCTGCAGACGAGAAAAGAACCAAGCATCGAGATGACTTGGAAACTGCAAAGTTAGTCCGATCCATCCTGCCTGACTACATCCCGCCTCTAGCTGACGTGGTGAATCGTGACAGTGTCCCCAGGGACTTTGATTACACCTTGGTTATTGCATACCTCATGAAGATGATATGCACAGGTAAACTATAGCTAGATAAGACCATCAAATTAAATATCAACAACTTCAACTTGGGATACCACAAGAACTTTAGCATGCTCACACCTCACAGGTATTTGACTAGGACAAAGGGGAAGAAGTCGAGGATAATCCCCCAACCATGGACTATGGACCTTGTGTAGTCCACCATCCTGAACGTAATGAAGATACCTTATTTTGGAAGGCACTAGGACGTTAACGTGTGTGTTAATATTCTGCTGTCGAGATTCCATGGAGATTATTTGTGGTCAGAAAAATGCATCACCATTGATCCGACGTTGATCCATCGGATCACCGGATTGAGCATGCAGGGACCAAACCCACAGTAGACCGCGCCCTGGAACAGAAGGTTAAATATACATACGGTGATGTGGAGAAGGGGAAGCGAGGCTACAAGGTAGCCTCCATCCAGAATGTTATAGTGTGCCTTGCTTTCTAGTTGATTTTTTGTAAGAGAGTCTGGAAGAATAGACCCACATAGGTCACATGGTTTGTTGTTGACCTTGCAGGAAAATGTGTGGAGGGGATATAAATGAACTGGGAAAAGTACTTAGTTAACAAGTTATACCAAGACTTCCATGAAGCTTAGGATAAGGGCTATGAGTTCCATTTTAGTTGGCTATTGATCCTCATCATTTTCATAGCTTGGGAGATGCCGGAAGGTGTGACCTTCCCTGTAATATCCCTTAGCCAAACCCAAATGTAACTATAATCCAAGTATATTTAAGCTGGCGAGTTGGTTAGACATCATTTTTGTAATAGACCTTTCATGGCATGGTGTGCACATATACTTCACAGTAAAAGGATGTAATGTGCACATTCTAAATACCGCACGCGGTAACTAAGGTGCGCACAACCTTAAAGACAGAGGATACAGTGCGCAATAACAAAGTGTGCACGATATTAAGGTCATCGGACCTTTGTGTATATAATATGCGTTGTAGGCTAGTGAGCCAGTATTATAAGTCGGAATGCTTATGTCTTGGAATTAGGCCAGCGCGCCTAGATGTCAAGGGCCAATGCGCCTACTTTGTACTTGACTCATGATTAATATAAAATACATCACTGCATGTAGACCGACCATGATAAAGGATATGGGGGACTAAACTTCACCAATTAGGGTAAGGGAGAGCCAAAAGTCAAGGGAATATTATATTGATATTTCCCAAAACATAAAGTATGGATACTTTTATCCTAAGTTCTAAAGTTGGGGACAAGTGGAGAAAAGTAACTTCCGATATGACAAGTGTCAAGTTGAGGAAATGCATTCATATCGTGGGGAAACTTAGCCCAGAGGGGGATTCAGGAGATCTTACGATTTACGAGCGGAAAAACAAGGGAAAACCACCTGGGGACCATTTTTTGACAGAGAGTTCAGAGTGATTCCAAAAACACACTCAGTTATCCAGTCAATGACTCCATGACCATTTTCACTCATGCATTCTGTTATTCTTGAGATAGCCATTCGACCTTTCTGAAACTTGTTTTCATGTCCCTTTCGATTGGTGTACCTGGTTAGCTTGGAGAAGGATTGAAGAAGCGGGTTGTCAAGCCCGTGAGCAGTTCTTTGGGCGAGAGAATTGTTGTGGATTGATTTCCGTTGGTGATAGACTGTAGCTACAATGCTCTGAGAATTCTGGTCTGGCCTGTTGCTGAAGCCCTGGAAGGGAAGTGGGGCAGCTGAGGGACTGTTGAGCAGAGAAGGGACACACTTCCTTGGGTGGGGCAGGCATGTGGGGAATGAGAGGTTGTAGGTTGTTAGTTGAGTGAGCAATTGAGATGGAGTCTTTCCTATTGTCTATGAGTGCTAGTCTGGATAGGAATCCCTTTACCCTGGGTGGAGTTCAGTCCCAACTCAGGGGTGATTCACTGTTGAGAGTGATGAACAGTGTAGTCTATGGCTGGGAGGTTTGTGAATGGACTGTAAGCAGTTGGTGACAATATTTTAAAGATAAGTATCAATTGTATGACATATGGATATGATGTTTTGTTATTTACATGCCCATGTTATGATTTTATCATATATGTGATTATGAATGCCTTTGTGCTTATGGGTAATTTCCTGTAAATGATGCATATCAGTAATTATTGTTATTTTAATATAAAAGTCATGAGTTACAGAAAGTAATGGTTTGTTTATATTTAGATGTAAATCTTCTGCTAGCATGTTGTATGTATATGTTTTAGTTGCATGTAGTCTAAAGAGTAAATATAGGTGGCATTGCTTATTTGACTACTGGGTATGCTACTGTATGTTCCACAGTATGGGAACAAAAATGTTCCCTAGAGTAGCATGGTCTAGCCTCACGACTGGAAATGTTACCGACTGGCGTCAGAGAATAAGTGGTTTCTCTGGAGTGGCGTACCCCAGCCTCAGGCTGGTCGAGAGGTTCGTTACAGTTTAGCATCAGAGCCTCAGTTCAACACTGAGCTTGGATGGGCCAGAAGAATTGAAATCGAGGTGAATATTCACAGAAAAGTAACTTCGAAGTGACCAAAATTAGAGTCATAGAGTGTCCTTTGAAAAAGTTTGGCGTACCAGTGTGCATAGTAAGTTTGGCACCGCACGAAAAATCGTGGCGTGCCAGTGTGTGCGGTAAATTGTGGCACCACGCAGAAGATTATTATGCATAGATACACACACTAAAATTAGCCTTGCACAGTAAGCACACACATAGTAAGGTGCACATGGGGGTGTGCGAGTATTTCTTAACACAGAGGAGTTTTGTTGTTACATGCATAAGTACGAGTATAAGTTGTTTCGCAGTGGTGTATTCAGTAGTATGCGCAGATATTTGAGAGCGAGGGAATATTTTAAACTTGACATGGTGCATGCATAGGACAAAAATGCATGTGGAATATTGATGCACAGTGTTGAACTGTGCATAGTGGATATTGGTGCACAATGCCAGAATAGTGCACGTAAGTAGTCGATACAATGAAGAAGAAATGCACAGTAGATTTAGGTGTGCGGAGAAGCGTTTACCTTGTAATATTTCTATGCACAATAATATAAATGAACAAGTCAATTTAATGCACACGAATTCGCTTGGAAGGCGAGGAGTATGAGTTTAAATTTCATAATAATAAAAGAAAAATAAACACATAACCTCTTTGAAGAATTAGTTAAAAAGAATTCTGAATTTTAATTTCTTCCGATTTAGACAGATGAAAATAAAATATAAGATTACAAGAAAAACTCTTATAAAAAGAAAACAAGAGTCATAACATCACCAGATAGAAATTGTAATAAAACAGTCTAAAATTCATTTCTATATTTATATAATCCTATTAATCACAAAATTTCAAAAGGTTGATGACAGCAGTTAGCATGTTGTAAAAAGGGTCATTGAAGAACAAGCCTATCATCTCTGGTACTCTTTACCTCCACTATTGGTTGTTCAAAATTTGTTGAGACATGCTTATCTTAGTTGAAGACTTACTTCATCTTAGCGATCTCTGCCTTTAAAGAGGAGTCTAACTAGACCGGTTGATTTTCTCCAACACTTTCAGTCGCTTCAACCATAGATTCCTCCTTCTTATGCTGCGTACTCCTTTTCTTCTTAGAGATTGGCATGTTGATGACTAAATCCTTTATAATGGGATTCAACCTAACTTCCAATCATTTTTCTATAATCGGATCTGTGTGGAACTTAGTTGTTAGAAGGTGTGCGAGGACCCTTTCCTCCTTAGTCGCAGGAAAGCCTAGCATGTTGATCGAATAACCAGTCTCACTCGACTTAGATTTGTCCATGTATCTCAGGTTGAGGATATTGAAATGTGTCTCTACAGAGAGTAGGAAGTTGAGCAGCTTGAAGATTACTATGGGTATGGATACGCAGATATTTTCATACTTGAGGAGTGGTAATTATAAAACTCCATTTAGGAAGTGCAGATAGATTACGTACAAGGAGCGTTGGGTTGCCATGCTCGGCCAATCCATTTTGAATGATTATATTTTGAGTTCGTTAGATGGTGGCATTCAGCTAACATCACATGGTTGCGAAGTATCGAACGAATGAAGCAGGGTGATCTGACTAGCCGTTACCTACTCCACGAGTAGTGGATTTCACATGTTGAGACATGTGATACCGCGTCTTGGCGAAAGTGGTTTCGAAAATACCACCTTCTTGCACGAGTGTATCTCGTAAGGCACTTCACATCAGCATTCTCAAGACTTGGGTCTTCTCTAGAATTTTTGTGGTGATAACACCAAGAAACCGGGAGTGATAATGTTGATGGGTATGTTGAATTGAAATGGTGCATATTCTCATGAATTGTTGATTGGTTAGTCTGATAAGTTTCGATGGATGCACGTTTTGCAGAATTAACAACAACTCGGTCAGGACAGACCAGTGCATATTTCATAGGAATGGAAGAGGCACAGGATAATTGCAGTCATCCAAAGAAGAGAAGAGGGATGGATGTCCATTTGGGCATGGAAGGAACGAACTCCAACGGACATGGATAAGAAAGGAATGAAGATATGAATATGGCTGAGACCATTAAGAATTTGCAGAAGGATGTCCAAATCCATAAATATGATAATGAAAGGCTTATGAAATCCAAAGAGAAGCAGGATGACTTCAACATGAAACTATTCGAAGGTTTGAACAGAATAGAGAAGAAATTGGCTAAGGAGAGTGACTCAGGTATATTTGAGAGTCACAAATCTTCAGAGGAGAAGAGAGAATTAAAAAGTTCTAGTAAACATCAACATCATTCCCATAAACATTCCCATAAGAGAGTAAGCAACAGCTCAAGCCTATCCCCTATTAGAAGGTATAAGAGATCTAGGATAGATGAGCTGCGAGGAGAAATGAACAAAATCAAACCTCCTACATTTGATGGTGAGAACAAGAAGGATGAAGACACTGAAACATGGTTTCTAGGGATGAGGAAGTATTTTCAATTGCATAATTATTCTTCTCGTGCTAAAGGTAGAATCTCTATCTATCAACTCAAAGGAAAGGCCTCCATGTGGTGGGATCAACTTGTGAAGGTACAACACATTGTAGAGAAAATTGTTACTTGGAGAGAATTCAAGAAGTACGACCATAGATGAATATGAGAGAAGGTTTCTGGAACTGTTGAAATATGTCTCTTTCATTAAGGATGAGACAGTCAATATTCAATGGTACTTAAGTGGATTTCCATCGTTCATCAGTGACAAAATACAGTATGATGATCCCAAGACATTAGAAGAGACCATAAGAAGAGCTAAATGCTTATATGACTAACTAAAAGCAAGACCAGCTTTCCAAAAGGCTTGGGAAGACAACAATAAATTCAAGATAGATCAAAGGAAGAAGGGAGCTAAGACACCATTCATCAGAAATAATCCACAATGGCAGTAAACACATAAGGAAACCTAAGTGATTGACACAAGGAGTCAAGGGCCTAGACATCCACCTATGCAATGTTGGGGTTGTAAAGGAGACCATAGGTTTAGAGATTGTCCTCACAGAGGTGAAAAATATATGGTTTTTCACAATGTATAATGAGATGAGACAGTAGAGGACATGGATATAAATGTGCCAAGGATTTATGCAGCCCTGGACAACAAGCAAACAGAGTATCAGTCCCAAATGATTGAAGTGGAAGGTATGATCAACAACCAAAATCTTGCTATTTTAATTGATTCAGGAGATCGCCATAGTTATATAGACCCAAAGATGGTGGAAATATTTCATTTACCAAGAATCAATCATGGGAAATCTGTGTTGGTGCAACTGGCTATAGGATCCAGAAGAAAAGTTAATGAGATGGTTAAGTCCTGCCTCATAAACATGAATGGACTAAATATTAGGGAATATTTGAACATCTTACCCTTAGGTTCCTATGACTGTTTAATTGGGATGGATTGGTTGGACCCACACCATGTTCTATTGGATTGTCATAAAAAAGAATTCACTTTTCTGGATGAAGAAGGGAACCAAAGGAATGTGTAGGGAATTCCCAGGGCAGTAACCGTTAGAGAAATTTCAGCATTACAGCTGAAGAAATGTTATAGAAGAGGATGCCAAATATTTGCAGATCATATGGAGGAGACACCTACAGACAAGGTGCCAAATTTGGAGAATTATGCAGTCCAGAAAGAGTTTGAAGATGTATTTAAAGAAGTACCAGGACTATCCCCAAGGAGAGACATTGATTTCTCTATAGATTTGATGCCTGGAGCAGCGCCAGTATCAAAGACTCCTTATAGGATGAGTACACCAGAATTGAAGGAGTTGCAAATGAAGCTTGAAGAACATTTGAAGAAGGGGTATATACTCCCAAGTGTATCACCTTGGGGTGCCCCTATCTTGTTTGTGAAAAAGAAAGATGGAACGTTAAGAATGTGTATTGACTTCAAACAATTGAATAAAGTGACTATTAAGAACAAATATCCTCTACCAAGGATTGATGACCTTTTTGATCAATTGAAGGATGCAAGGATATTTTCAAAGATAGATCTCATATCAGGATACCATCAGGTAAGAATTAAAAAGAAGATATTAGCAAGACTGCCTTTAGGACAAGGTATGGTCATTATGAGTTCACAGTGGTACCGTTTGGATTGTCAAATGCACCAGTTTTTTTCATGTGCTTAATGAATGGTGTTTTTTGAGAGTATTTGGACAAGTTTGTCATTGTCTTTTTGGATAACATTCTTATATATTCCAAGTTAGAGGAAGAGCATGAACATCATTTGAATATGGTGTTGCAAGTGTTAAGGGAACATCAGTTGTATGCCAAATTGAGCAAGTGCTCATTTTATCAGAAACAAATTCAATATTTGGGGCATATCATCTCAGAAGATGGGATAGAAGTGGACCCTGAGAAGGTAGAATCCATTAGAGAATGGTCAGCACCAAAGAATGTGAAAGAGGTCAGATATTTCAAGGGCCTTACAGGTTATTACAAGAGATTCATTGGAGGATTCTCGAATATAGCACACCCAATCACTTCCTTGCAAAGGACAGGTATGAAGTCTCACTGGACAACGGACTATGAAAGGATTTTCCAACATTTGAATCAATTATTGACAAGTGATCCAATACTAAGGATCACAGACCCAAATGAAGATTTCATTGTATGCACAGATGCATGTAATGAAGGACTGGGTGGATTCCTCAATCAAAATGGATTTGTGATATGTTATGAATCAAGGAAGTTGAAGGAGCATGAAATAAACTATGCCACTCGTGATTTGGAGTTGGCAGCCATAGTGCATGCCCTAAGGAAATGGAGACACTACCTCATGGGAAAAAGGTTTGAGCTAAGAACAGACAACAATAGTTTGAAATATTTATTTGATCAACCAAATCTAAATGCTATACAAAGCATATGGTTAGAATTTCTAAGCAAATATGACTTTGATATAAGGCATATCAAAGGGAAATAAAATAAAGTGGTTGATGCACTCAGCAGGAGGGTGCATGAGCTTCATGCTACAACCATCAGCATGTATCAGACTGATGTTAAAATCAAAATTCTAGAGGC
Organism: Picea engelmannii; assembly: GCA_009831015.1. NCBI lineage: Eukaryota > Viridiplantae > Streptophyta > Pinopsida > Pinales > Pinaceae > Picea > Picea engelmannii. Next base: position 389,503 of record ML788683.1, on the reverse strand, counting down.
TGCAAATACATATCTGCAGTACAGAGAATTGGTAGCAATGCTACAACAAGGTAAGACACCACAGAGGATGGATAATTATAAGTTGGGAGTAGATGGAATACTGCTACACAAGAACATAATTTTTATACTATATGTCCAGGACTTTAAACATATAATTTTGCGTGAGTTGCATAATGCTCCTTATGCAGGACACCCTAGATATCAGAAAACCGTAACAGTGGTAAAGAGCCAATACTTTTGGCCAGGTATGAAGAGAGAAATTGCAGAATACATCACTATGTGTATGGAGTGCCAGAAAGTTAAAACAGAGCATAGGCACCCAGCAGGATTGCTGCAACCTTTTCCCATTCCTGAATGGAAGTGGGAAGTGGTGACAATGGATTTTATTATGGGATTGCCCAAAATAGGCAAGCTACATGATTCGATTATGGTAGTGGTGGACAAGCTTACAAAAGCTTCCCATTTTATTCCACTAAAAACTACTCACAAAGCAGTAGATGTTGTTGATATTTTCATGAAGGAAGTGGCACGATTGCACGAAATTCCTAAAACAATTGTGTCTGATAGAGATCCGAAATTCACCTCAAATTTCTGGAAAAGATTGTTCAAAGGATTCAGAATGAATTTGAACTTTAGTACATCTTATCATCCCAAGTCTGATGGATAGACAGGAAGAGTGAATAGGGTGATAGAATATATGTTGAGAATGTATGTGATGGACAAACCATCGAAATGGGAAGACTACCTACACTTGGTAGAATTCGCTTACAATAATGGGCATCAGGCATCATTGATAATGATCCCATTTGAATCACTTTATGGTAGAAGGTGCAATACTCCAATAAGTTGGGATAATCCAGTTGATAGAACAGTAGTCCGACCAGATTTGCTCAAGGAGATGGAGGACCAAATGTTAAAAATTAAACAGAATTTGAAAGTTGCCCAAGACAGACAAAAAAGCTATGCTGATAAAAAAAGAATCCACAGAGAATTCAAAGTGGGTGATCATGTTTTCCTGAAAGTGAAAGCTAACAGGATTTCCCTGAAGTTGGGAAGTTATGCCAAGTTAGCAGTCAAATTTTGTGGACCATTTGAAATCCTAGAAAGGATTGGTCCAGTTTCTTATATGATTACATTACCTGCATCTATATCTATTCACAATGTCTTCCATGTATCATTGCTAAAGAAATATATACCTGATGTTAATCATGTTATTGATTGGAATGTTATTCAGGTGGAGCAAGAAGGCACTTTCCAAGTGCATCCGGTGTGCATCCTCGATCGAAAAATCAAACAACTCCATAATCGAGCCATAGGGCTTGTAAAGGTCCAATGGACCTGGTACGGACTTGAAGATGCTACTTGGGAGCATGAGGATGCAATGCGGGAAGAGTACCCACATCTTTTTGAAAAGTTTTGAAAATTTTGTTGTATATGGATACATGATGCACTAAGGACAGTGCATAAATAAGGGGAGGGGATTGTAATATCCCTTGGATGAACCCAAATGTAACTATAATCCAATTATATTTAAGCTGGTGAGCTAGTTAGACATCATTTTTGTAACACACCTTTCATGGCATGGTGCGCACATATATTGCGCAGTAAAAGGATGTAATGTGCACATTCTGAAGACCATGCACAATAACTAAGGTGTGCACAACCTTAAAGACAGAGGATACAGTGCACAGTAACAAAGTGTGCGCGATATTAAGGTCAGCAAACCTTTGTGTATATAATATGCCTTATAGGCTGGTGAGCTAGTATTATAAGCCGGAATGCTTATGTCTTGGAATTAGGCCAGCGCACCTAGATGTCAAGGGCCAATGCGCCTACTTTGTACTTGACTCATGATTAATATAAAATACATCACTGTGTGTAGACCGACCATGATAAAAGAGATGGGGGACTGAACTTCACTAGTTAGGGTAAGGGAGAGCCAAAATTCAAGGGAATATTATATTAATATTTCCCAAAACATAAAGTATGGATAATCTTATCCTAAGTTCTAAAGTTGGGGACAAGTGGACAAAAGTAACTTCTGATATGACAAGTGTCAAGTTGAGGAAATGCATTCATATCATGGGGAAACTTATCCTAGAGGGGGATTTAGGAGAGCTTACGATGTTACGAGTAGAAAAATAGGGGAAAACCACCAGGGGACCATTTTTTGACAAAGAGTTCAGAGTGATTCCAAAAACACACTCAGTTATCCAGTCAATGACTCCATGACCATTTTCACTCATAAATTACATTATCCTTGAGACATCCATTCCACCTTTCTGAAATTTGTTTTCCCATCCCTTTTGATTGGTGTACCTGGTTAGCTTGGAGCGGGATTGAAGAAGCAGGTTGTCAGGCCCATGAGAAGTTCTCTGGGTGAGAGAATTGATGTGGATTGATTTTCGTTGGTGCTAGACTGTAGCTACAGCACTCTGAGACTTTCGGTCCGGCCTGTTTCTGAAGCTCAGGAAGGGAAGTGGGGCAGCCAAGGGACTATTGAGGAGAGAAGGGGCACACTTCCTTGGGTGGGACAAGCATGTGGGGAATGAGAGGTTGGAGGCTGTTAGTTGAGTGAGCACCTGAGATAGAGTCTTTCCTATTGTCCATGATCCTTATCCTGGATAGGAATCCCTTTACCCTGGGTGGAGTTCAGTCCTAGCTCGGGGGTGATTCAATGTTGAGAGTGATGAACAGTGTAGTCTATTGCTCTATGGTTGGGAGGTTCGTGGATGGTTTGTAAGTAGTTGGTGACAGTATTTTAAAGATAAGTATCAATTGTATGACATATGGATATGCTTTTTTGTTATTTACATGCCCATGTTACGATTTTATCATATATGTGATTATGAATGCCTATGTGATTATGGGTAATTTCCTGTAAATGATGCATATCGGTAATTACTGTTATTTTAATATAAAATTTGTGAGTTACAGAAAGTAATGGTTTGTTTATATTTAGATGTAAAGCTTCCGCTAGCATGTTGTATGTATATGTTTTAGTTGCATGCAGTCTAAAGAGTAAATATAGGTGGCATTGCTTAGTTAACTACTAGGTATGCTACTATATGTTCCATAGTATGGGAACAAAAATGTTCCCTAGAGTAGCAAGGTCCAGCCTCATGGCTTGAAATGTTACTGACTGGTGTCAGAGCATGAGTGGTTTCTCTGGAGTAGCGTACCCCGGCCTCATGTTGGTCGATGGGTTCGTTACATTCCCTGAAATAGAGCCATATGAACCCTTAGTCGTGAAGTTCACCACACTTTGGTATTCGATATATATGGGAAAACAATGGCAGTTAAATGTAGTGTTCTACACCTACTACCTACAGTTAATGAGGGATATTGAGGCTATCCCTCGTGTGAAGTTGAACACCCTGCATAGGTTCATGACATTTGTGAAGTTCCATGCAGATAGAAATTTTATCTATATCACTGTGTGTGGAGACGAAAACAAAGAAGTACTACAGAGTTACTACAAACTCATAGAGGAGGACCTAGAAGAAATAACTAAGGAATGGCCTGCAAAGATCCTTATCCCGGTTGACCCCACAGAACTTTCTGACCCTAAACTAATCGGAAGCCTAGTGGTCACTCACGAAGGGTAAAATACACTTGGAAGTAGGAGAAGGAAGAATATAAGAGAGGTACATAATTTGAATAGCGCATCCGAAGAGACTGCTTCAGAATCACCTAGCGGAGGAGGTGATGATGAAGTAGACAAAGATGAGGACAATGGAAAATAATATCAGTAGAAGAAAGGTGAAGTAACACCACTATAGAATCCCCCTGATGACGTAGGTCCATCTAACAAAAGAAAGGTTTCTCCCACAAAACCCACATCGCAGAAGAAGTCAAAAGCTAGTAAGACCAAGTTGTAGACTGTGCTCACACTTGATGACTTCGAATTCATCAATGTAGCTATATCTGACGCCTCAGAAGATATTTTACAGAGAAATGAAGCTAAGCAAGAGACCATGTACAAAATAATTGAACAAGAATTGTGAGGGGTATAATAGGCCCTTCAGTCCAACCGCGTAGTGTCCACTACGCCCTCGCCATCAGAAGAAACATAGTTGGGAGATGAGCCTACCCAACTACGTAGACTATCCAATGCAACCAAAAGATCGCCTTCGTTGGGCACAAGAATAAACAAAATAGGCCATAGTGGCCCTAAAGAAAGAACAAGAGGAAGTGATAGAGCAACGTTGAGTTGCACAGCAAGAAAAGGATGACCTACAATTAAATTTTGAAGAGGAGAGAGCACATATCCAGCATGAGAAGGAACAGGTTCTCATGAAGCAGGTTGGAGTAAAAGAAATAGTCAACAGAGAACTTTGCTCTGTGACAGGATTCGAGACAAAGGAGGAAGACCCAGTGGAGCATCAAGTAGCGAAGTTTGTTGAATCCATCCAACAACTTGAACAGAGAATAGCATATCTAGAGCTACAAATCGTACCAAGTACTCCATAGGACGTGTGATACCAAAGAGAATCCACTGCCCGCAACACAGTTGAGAGGATCGGAGCATTAGCTTTGGAATGTAAACAAATTATAAGTAGAAGTGTGCAAACTTACGAGCGAATTACTGAGGACCCTGAACTGAAGATACTGGAGTCACAAATCCAGGAAGAAAATTAGCAAGCCATGATAGTACAGGCACAGTTGAAGCTCCTGTCAGTAGTTGAGAGAATGAAAAGATCCACGGAATAGTGCACTACTCAGCAACAAGTCCATACCATACAAAGAAAATTCATGGAAGTGAATCAAAGGCTCTAACCAGTCAAGGATGAAGCTTTCCAACTGTTTGAGGAGCAAAGATGGAACAAGTAGTCACTTCAGTAGAAAAATGCTTAGAGGGACCTGTGAAAGAGGTAGCTATTCAAGAGTTCCCCAAGCAGGAGGCCTTTTTGAAGCAATAGGTCGAAGAAGCTTTATCCAGGCTCGAGGCATTTGAGGTAGAATTACCCATAACAAAGTGACTCGGGACATGTCACAGGTGGGTGTTGGGGACCTGTTGGCCATTGACCAAGTTTTGAATATCCTTGGTCACTTTTGACCCCTTTTTGGGACTTCAACAGGTTGTCTAAGGTGGAGCGAAAGTCGGAGCGAAGATCACGAGATCTCAGCCCCTTGTTTAGGGATTTTTTGCTTTTTGGGATTATGTAATGGGTATGGGGATGTCGGCCCATGGGTTTACCCATGCGTAGGCCTCCTGTTTAGTGTATAAATAGATGTCTATGAAATGTAAGAAGAGACAACGTGTGCATTTGTGTGATGTTGTGCTAAGTGCAAGTGATAGTTGTAAATGCTTTGTGCATGTTGTGTGAGGCTTGCAAGGCTAAGTGCAAGTGACTATAAGAGACTGTGTAAAGGCTTTGTGCTGTAACCTAGCTTGGGGAAGGAGGATCTGGCAGAGTGCATGTAGATCTCCTATCCTATGCAGAGTAGGATCTTGTAGCCTTGTGCATGTAGATGATTGATAGAAGACAATAAAGAGAAGAAGATTTGGTGGACGTAGCCCCAAGTTGGGGGTAAACCATGTATATCATGTTTTGTGGTAGCTTTGTGCATTATGGTTGTTTTATTGTTCATATATGCTTAGTGTAGTAATGTATGTTTAGGTGTATCTGATATAATAGCTTAGTGCTTGGTGATGTAAATAAGTACTAAATCTGATCTATTGTGATGTGCTTAGTGCTCGAATGTGTTGGATCTTGTTGAATACTACGCTGCTATGTAATTAGGGTTAGGATCTATGATGTGACTAATGGTTAATTACTGACAAATTTTGACTGCTAAGAGCTTTGTTACAGTATTGTAATCACAGATCTGTGTCCCAACTAAGGTTGCAGATACTGGAGTCCTGCAACCAGGCCTACCTCTACCTCGGGTGGGACTTCATATGCTTCATAGGTGTTGTCGAAAGGGCCTGTAGTTAGGGTTTTGTTGGTGCGTTTTTGAAGCATTGAACCCTAGGTCTTCCCCTATGCCAACAATCGTCAATTTTTGTTGACCTTCGATCTGAGTTTGACGTGATCCCTAAAATGCAAGGAGCCTGTGGGACGGTGAAATATTCAAGGGGATCAAACTGAAGAGAGATAGAGAGAGAGGATATACCAGACGAGGGCACAATCTTGAAAGGATGTGCATGAACCAAAAAGGGAGTGTAGAGGACACGACCTGAAGGACTAGAAATCTGAGCTTGATGTTGAGGAAGCATCTGATAAACATCGCAGGGACGCAATGACAAAGTGAGTCTCTCTGAGAGATCGTGTAAATTCCCTAGTGATATCATGTCTTGGCACGGGGGTGGCCATAGTGCTCAGAATGAATTCCTATGAGCTTATGGTTGGGTGTGTTTATGGATAAATTCGTGAGTGCGGACACAGACCAATCTCCCCAGATCCACCTGGATCTGGAACAAACCGTGACAGAATACTACTCTTTCCCTAGATCTAACTATTGAACAAACTAAGAGAAATGGATGGTGTTCATACCTTATAAACACTCTCCTTTAATCTCTGTTGTTCCTTGCTCTGCTCCGATGCTCTTGTGTAGTTCAATCACAACAACACAAACCAATCACAACAAAGGCATTAATGTATTCAATACCTAGTCTATACATGTGATCAAGGAATCATGTAATAAGATGACATCATCATTATGGGAAAGGGACATATTCATGTATTGCATTAACTGAAAGAGAAATATACAACCTGAGCCTTGATGTCGTAGATCTCCTTTCGATGGATCCTAGCTCTGACACACACACTTGCTCATGCATGAAGAAGTTCAACCACATATGATTACTTGTAGTCTCTTGCTGTTGTAGCTTCAATCCTCCATACTGTCTTGCACCAGTTCTCCAATCAATCTCTAGATAGCTTGATCCTGCTTGTTCTTATGCTTTCTTATTGCTTCTTGCTTAACCATTTCCATAAGTAATCTCCTCAATATATAGGAGAAGATTGATTAGTTACTTGGATAGGGAATGATCCCAAGATATCTGGAAAGTCAGTATTTTGCCAACCATTCGA
>ML788683.1:329923-368246 GCA_009831015.1 Picea engelmannii | reverse complement strand
TTTCTTATTGCTTCTTGCTTAACCATTTCCATAAGTAATCTCCTCAATATATAGGAGAATATTGATTAGTTACTTGGATAGGGAATGATCCCAAGATATCTGGAAAGTCAGTATTTTGCCAACCATTCGAACTCCAACTCACCTTTCTAAAAGATTCCTTCTAGAAGGATCGAGAACTTATTCATTTTCTTTGTTTAGAAACATGTCCACACCCTAACCATTAACACAGTGCGGAAAGTCCGCAATCAAGATGAATGCAGCATGCGGAAATTAAGGATTCCCGCAGGAGAGTATATATGCAGCCTGCGAATTATTTCCAAAAATGTGATTTTGAGAAAATGATAAGTGTAACCTTCTTCTGGAAAATGTTCTTAATGAAGAGTTTGATCTTCCATCATCATGACATAATCATATTATCATCTTGATAACCAAAAATGTGGATAACAGGGTGGAAAGGCACACACCCACAGTCAGTTAGTTGGCTGCAACCTGTAATAAATAAGTATTCTCATACCCTATGTAATTGAGATGTAACGATGTAATAAAGTTGGATATCCTGTGAATGACTCAGGGATATGCATTTGTGTTTTATGATTATACTGTATCTCTTTATTCTTTCTTAAACTGTGTATTTAAGTAAGTATGGAATTGTCTGATTTGTGTACTTAAATTCTCGAGCCCTGTGGTGGCTTAAGTTAAAATAAGTGGACTGTGAGTTCGTCAACCTTGGCCACGGTTTTCACAGGTGCACATCGACACTCCTAGTTTCCTAGAGTCTTTGGGAGGATGGAGTCTGCTAAGATCAAGAGAGGTAGCGTTGATATGCACAGCGTCTCTATGAGGCAGGCAAAGGTCAATAACCTCTTAAGTCCTATAGTTGAGGAATGAACATAAGGGTTGCATGGAAGAATTCTCCCAAGAATTACGTTCAAAAGAAAGAGAGAAAAGCTCTTAAGCCTTTCAGAGCCAACAAATATTAGGAAGAATAGTGAGACTCAAGTATCAAAAGGGAATATCCTTTCATTTGGAAGAGGAATGGACAAGATCCATTTGGGAGGGTCCAAGTTCTGTCATGACAGTTATATTTAAAGAAGGAGCGTAGGTGTTAATGCCTCGACTCCTTCAGTCTTCGCAAGTTCAAAAAATGTTGGTAATCATAGTGAAGGGGACAAATCCTCTAAATTTTGAAACCTGATGCCAGGATGTTATTTGGATCGTAGATCCAAGGATCTATTGGGACCCACCTTGACTGTCAGATCTATGAGTTCGGAGTTCGCGCGATGGGAGAATCGCGCGTTGGTTCGACTAAAACTCTGAAACCTGAAGTCGTGATGTGACTTGGACCATTGGATCGAGGAAATTCATGCACCATCGATATGATGCAAGCATATTTCGAGGATCGGGAATCAGGGAAAAGAGGCAAGAAATATTCCCACTTCGCGAAATGCGAAATCCCAAAATGTGAAGTCCCGATTTCTGAAGAGGTGAGATAAATTTTGAGTCCGCGAAATGTGAAGTCCTGAAATGTTCGAAAGTGGGCCCCAGGTCATAGTTGGAGGTCACATCAATGGAGAATAAGGGAAGGAGCTAGCACTCGCTAGGCTCTAGTTCGGAATTTGGGAAGTCGAGAGAGTCGGGTGACTCACAGCAGAATACTCGAAGTCGTGAAGTCACGAAGATCCTTTTGATTAGGCCTACAGTCACAACCTGAAGTCATATGAATGAAGGGGATAGCATTAAGAGCTATCACCTGTTGTTGAAATCCTTCAAAGGGGCTAGGAAAGAGCCCGTGGGTTTGGAAGAACCTACAATGTGAAGGAAGGAGAACCTAGAGAGAGTTAAGGAAAGCAGAATTTTGATGCCCTACCCCGTAAAAGAGCACTTAGGGGCCAGGTGTGTTACAGATAGTTATTAGAAAAAGACAGATCAAAAATTTTGACATTGACTCAGAAAAATAAAACAGCCATATTATTGGATAAAGTTCTGTCCAAAAATTGTAATATGACATCTCATTTTGATCAAAGGGATAACAATATTTATACAAGTAACTCCAATAATGTTGATAGGGCCACTGCTGCTAGTAGGTGTTTATAGCCTCGGCATGGATGTCATTTAACCCTCTCAAGTACTTCGATCCCATCCAAAATTCATCCATTTTTTATAGAAATATCTTGACATATGATCAATTTTAAAACATACCTAAGGATCTTCGGACCCGACATTGCTTCACTACCAGAAGGCATGTTCAGTACCCCGATGAAGTTGTCTTGGTATCATGTGTGCATTTAGTCGATGCCAGTAGACATGTTCAGTATCCTGATGGGTTTACACACAATTCCCACACATTACAGTGCTTCCAACTGATGCAAGAGCATATCTCCACGTCAGTCAGCCAGCCAGCGAGCCACGTCGAGCGTGCATTCAAGCTAAAGAGAGAGGCGTAGTCCTAATTTAAATCTAAATTGAATGTAATTTAATGTTGTAGGATGGTGAGCCATAGAGTCATGCCTTTGTGCAAGCGTAGACTAGATCCTTTAATGATTGTATGGCTGAGATCTAGATCCAGATTCTAGACTAGACAGCCCATTCAATGCAATTGAATAGGGTAGGTAGATTGGAGGGAAGAGCTCTAAGAGCCCCCTCAGGTAAAAGAGAGTAGGAGTATCTCATTTTGAAGTAAGAAGTGGAAGAAGTTGAGTTGTGTGATAGTCTGCATGTAGAGAGAAGAAGAGAGGAGCCAAGACCTTGTTACAGGCCGTGCTAAGGAACACCTTGTATAAACAGGCATTTGCCATTTTAATATAAACAGAAGCAGTTTTTCCTGCATTACTATGTGTTATGTGGATGTCTGTGAGTGTTCTTATATGATGTAGATGTATGTTAAGTGTTCATTTGCAGGAGTGTGTTTGATTTCAGGTGAAGGTCTTTGAGGCTTCACACCAGGAGGGTGTGACAGAACACTGCGGGCTCTGATAGTTGTGCACAGAGGTGCATTTCTAAACACTACAGGTTCAGAAAAAGACGTGCTGCGGCACAGGAACTGGAATCAACAACTCAGGGAAGACCTCAAGGTTGTTGAACACCTTGGAGGCAAGGCTATGTGGGAGAAGACACAGTTGCAGACAGAATCATTGAGGATTCTGTGAAGCTCTGTCAGGTGGGCATTGAGCCAGTGCAAGGAGTGCACAGAGGAAGAACTATGTTGTGAGTTCAGAGAGAACCAGAATCACTGAGGATTCTGAGAGCTCTGCCAAGTGGGAATCGAGCGAGTGCATAGGTGCACAAGAGAAAGAGACAGAACTGCTGGAAGTTTTGGAAGAAGACACTCTGCCAGGTGGGCATCGAGTAAGTGTGCAGATAGTCACAGAAGAGAGAGAACTCTTTGAGTTCTGGAATTTGAGGAAGAATCCACTGAGGGATCTTCACAGGGTTACTGAACACCCTGAAGGCTCAACAAGAAGTGGCTTGAGGCAGATGGATAGCTAGGAGGGCATCCAATATATTCTCCATTTGTGGGAGAGAAGGAAGAAAGACAAAATACCTTAGGGGTCTGAGTGGTTGAGAAGCTCAAGAGAGATAACACTTTGGGTGTGTGAAGACCCTGCAGAGGTGCAGAAGTCAAAAGAATCCCTTGGGGGTTTGAGAGTAAAAGATCAGGAGGGACAGCGTTTTTATGCACGCAACGAAGCTCAGAGTTGAAGAGTTCGCAGAGAAGAGGGAAGGAAAAGGTTGAGGCCGTTGGAAACTTGGAAATCCTTCCAAGCAAGAGAAGGAAAGCGCCAAGAGCTCAAGAGGGAGCATAGCAGTCGTTGGATGGGTCGAAAGAAATATGGACCGTTAAAGATTTCATGTCCAGGAGAGCTCAGGAGAAGCCTATAGAAGGGAGAGATTGAGAGTTGTTGGATCTCATTCAAAAATATCGTCAGCCATTGGATCGGATAGAAGGTGCACGGGGTTTAACCCTTCTCACACCAGGCAGAAGTCCCGACAGTCATCGGGATATCGGCGTTCGTCAAATCAGGAGTCACGAGGACAAGAGATCGGGAATTTCTATAGGAAAAGTCCCGGGAACTGATCTGGACCGTTTGTTAGTGGAGACACGTGGCGGAGATCGAGGCGTCAGGAGTCAGGATATCGACATTCTCATGGACAGGAGATCAGGTAAGTCCACCTAGAAAACCCCGACACAAATCCGGGCCGTCCATCTGAGAGAGGATGCATGTCACGCGATCATCCATTATGGAGATCCGGGCACTAGACATCGGGATATCAGTTCTCGGGAAATTGGAATTCCTGAGGTCGTGAAAGTCGGGACATCAGAAGTCTTGAAATCGCGAGGAGTGATCAGGACCATCCATCGAAGGAGGACACGTGGCCGCAATCGGAGCCATCGGGGAAAGTCCCGACAAGAAGTCGTCTATCGACATTTTGGTCATCGGGATATCGGGAATCCTAGTGACAAGAGGTTTGGGCATTTTGGAATCGCGAAGGCCGAAACCCCGACAAGGAGAAAAGTGCCATTGTGGGACAACTGTCAACATATCGGAGAATCGAGATTCGAGGGATCGGGAATCCCGTGAGCCAATGCATTGCGGCATTGAAAAGCTCGAAACCCCGACGAGAGGTAAGACTGCAGTCATGGGGATTCGAGGGATTGGGAATTTCGTGAGCCAATGCATTGTGGCATTGAAAAGCTCGAAACCCTGATGAGAGGTAAGACTGTAGTCATGGGGATAATGGTCATATGGACCAGGAGCCTAGCCAAGAGAGCTAGTGCGTAAAGAGCACGTCGGGATTTGGCGAATCACGGATCCTGAGGACAAGTGCATTTTGGAACTTGAAAGTCCAAAACCCTGACGAGAAGGAATATAAGGCTGCGGTCTTATGGAAATAGGTCACATGTACCAGGGCATAGCCAGGAGAGGCTAAGGTGAATAAAGGTCACATATAGGTGAAATTGCTCATCGAAGATCGGGAGTTTGAGAGGACAAGAACTCTTGTCATCGGGGATCACAAAACCCCGAAACCTGAAATTAAGATCAGGGAAAGAGTGTGGTCATGTGCAGAAGGTCGTGCGGGTGAAGAAAGGACCTGTGGATTGGGTTTTCACAGAGATTCTATTGGGAATCAAAGGAGTTGCTTCGGCTCATGAATGAATGAGAACGATCCTATGAGAAGGAGAGCGCGACGAGGTGGTGGGTCACGTATTTCTCATCTTTACTACGTCAAGTGGTATAGGAGTCTGATTCTTGTATGTATATTTTAGGCAAGAGAGGCAAGAGATAAAGAGCACTCTGATACACATCAAGTGGTATCAGAGCTAGAACTATGTTTGTATATTTCAAGCAGAGGGAGAAGACAGAGCGCTGGAGACTATGTGGTGATTGGTTGTAGGTAGGCAGCAATCAAGAAGGCAGTCAGGGAGACTATAGGAGGATGAAGCTGGTAACACTCTTGGTGCAGAGTGACAACAGTAATTTTGCTAGGAAAGCAGACAAAGACAACACCATGGTTACTGAAGGCCATAGGCATGCTAGGAGGAAGAGCAAGGCATAAAAGCTTGCAGAAATGGCTAAAGAGCTCTATGAATTAAAGGCAGACATAGAAAAGCTCGAATTGAAGATGCGGCAGGATAAGATGGATGCGCGAATGGCCCATGAGGGAGCCGAAATCAAAATGGCCAATCAAGCAGCTGATGGTCATAAGACAATGAAGGTTGTTAAAAAGATGGTTGAGGTATGATGAAAACCTCAATGGACCAAAAGAGGAGATGATTCAGATATGTGAACCAGAGACTGGGAGAGGTCTCAATGATGAAGAGAGTGAATTGGGATCGGCTGACGATCTCAAGAACTTCCAGGAGGGTAGAGAAGAAATTCCAGATTGCCAGGAGGGCAACGAGATGAGATCACTGCGGGATCTCAGAGACTGTCAGGAGGACAATCGAGGAATTTCACATTGCCAACTGGGAAATGATATGAGGTCACTGCAAGATCTCATAACCTGCCAGGAGGGCAGCGGAAGCATCCCATATTTCCAGGTGAGCAGGGATGAGCAGGTGAGTTTTGATCAGCCTGAAGAGCTGACAGAGCAGGTAAATTCAGAAATGGATTTAGATCAGCAGGTGCAGCTGATAGAAGAGGAATATCATAGAAATCTTATGATGATTGGGGGAATTGGAGTATTCCTACCATTTTCCCAGGAGGAGGAAAAAGTCTGTGTTGCAGATGGTGCAACAACAGTAGAAGAACAGTCAGCTGAGACTATCAGGAAAGAAGAGGGATTGGAGCAAACTTTGGAAGCTTCCCAAGCCGACCAAGAAGAAAATGAGCATTCTGAGGAATGGCTCAACATATTCAGCCAGGAAGCTGAGGAAGTTGTAGCACTAAAGCTGGCAGCAGAAGAAGCAAGAGAGGATAATGAGCATATGAGGAATGGCTCAGTATTTTCAGCCAGGAGACTGAAAAGATGACAACATGGGAGTTTGCAGCAGAAGAAGAAGAAGAAGAAGACAACATTTTATTTGCTAATCTATGGGAACAGATAGAAGCCCTAGAAGAGAGGGTGAAAGTGCAGAGCATGCACATCCAATAGGTGAGGTTGGAAGCAAATGATGAACAAGGCATGGGAGATCATGAGAATCTACCCATGTGCCAAAAATTTTTGCAACTGGGGAGACTGCAAAAATAGAGCCAGCCACTGGAGTAGCTGGACGAAGTGATAGAAGAGATCAGAAGGTTGATGTTGAGGTCAGCAAAAACTGCCAATGAGGAGAGGCTGGGCAGAAGAGAAGCAACAACAGCAACAACACAGAAGAGGCAGCAACAACAGGATGGAGCGGATGAACAACTCCAAAGGATGATTTGGGATCCAGGAGGATTTCAACAGCTGAGATGGGAAGCTCATGAGAAGGAGCTCGTGAATTTTGCAGCTGAGGAGTTTGATGCAGGAACATCTCTCCACTTCAGTCAGCCAGCTAGCCAGCCACGTCGAGTACGTGCATTCAAGCTGAAGAGAGAGGCGCAGTCCTCATTTAAATATGAATTGAATGTAATTTAATTTTGTAGGCTACTGAGCCATAGAGCCATGCCTTTGTACAGGCGTAGAGTAGATTGGCCTTTAATGATCGTATGGATGAGATCTAGATCTAGATTCTAGACTAGACAGCCCATTCAATGCAATTGAATAGGGTAGGTAGATTGGAGGGAAGAGCTCTAAGAGCCCCCTCAGGTAAAAGACAGTAGGAGTATCTCATTTTGAAGTAAGAAGTGGAAGAAGTTGAGTTGTGTGATATTCTACGTGTAGAGAAAAGAAGAGAGGAGCCGAGACCTTGTTACAAGCTGTGCTCAGGAACACCTTGTATAAGGCATTTGCCATTTTAATATAAATAGAAGCAGTTTTTCCTGCATTACTGTGTGTTATGTGGATGTCTGTGAGTGTTCTTATATTCTTTAGGTGTATGTTAAGTGTGCATTTGCAGGAGTGTGTTTGATTTCAGTTGAAGATCTTTGAGGCTTCACACCAGGAGGGTGTGACAGAACACTGCGGGTTCTCATAGCCGTGCACAGAGGTTCATTTCTGAACACTGTGGGTTCAAACAAAGACGTGCTGCGGCACAGGAACTGGAATCAACAACTCAGGGAAGACCTCAAGGTTGCTAAACACCTTGGAGGCAAGGCTATGTGGGAGAAGACACAGTTGCAGAAAGAATCACTGAGGATTCTTTGAAGCTCTGCCAGGTGGGCATTGAGCCAGTGCAAGGAGTGCACAAAGGAAGAACTCTACTGTGAGTTCAGAGAGAACTAGAATCAATGAGGATTCTGAGAGCTCTGCCAAGTGGGCATCGAGGGAGTACATAGGTGCACATGAGAAGGAGACAGAACTGTTGGAAGTTCTAGAAGAAGACACTCTACCAGGTGGGCATCGAGTAAGTGTGCAGATAGGCATAGAAGAGAAGATAACTCTTTGAGTTCTGGAATTTGAGGAAGAATCCATGGAGGGATCTTCACAGGGTTACTGAACACCCTGAAGGCTCAGCAAGAAGTGGATTGAGGCAGATGGATAGCCAGGAGGGCATCCAATATATTCTCCTTTTGTGGGAGAGAAGGAAGAAAGACAAAATCCCTTAGGGGTCTGAGTGGTTGAGAAGCTTAGGAGAGATAACACTTTGGGTGCATGAATACCCTGTAGAGGCACAGAAGTCAAAAGAATCCCTTGGGGATTCGAGAGTAAAAGCTCAGGAGGGACAGCGTTTTTACGCACGCAGCGAAGCTCAGAGTTGAAGAGTTCGCAGAGAAGAGGGAAGGCAAAGGTTGAGGCCTTTGGAAACTTGGAAATCCTTCCAAGCAAGAGAAGGAAAGCACCATGAGATTAGGAGGGAGCACAACAGTCGTTGGATCAGTCGAAAGAAATCTGGACCATTGAATATTTCACGTCCAGGAGAGCTCAGGAGAAGCCTACATAAGGGAGAGATCGAGAGCCATTGGATCTCATTCAGAAATCCCATCAGCCATTGGATTGGGTAGAAGGTGCATGGGGTTGAACCCTTCTCACGCCAAGAAGAAGTCCCGACAGTCATCGAGATATCGGTGTTCGTGAAATCGGGAGTCACGAGGACAAGAGATCAGGAATTTCTATAGGAAAAGTCCCGGGAACTAATCTGGACCATCTATTAGTGGAGACACGTGGCAGAGATCGAGGCGTCGGGAGTCGGGATATCGGAATTCCCGTGGACAGGAGATCGGGTAAGTCCACCTAGAAAACCCCAACACAAATTTGGGTTGTCCATCTGAGAGAGGACGCGTGTCATGCGATCGTCCATTCCGGAGATCCGGGCACTAGACATCGGGATATCGGTGATCGAGAAATCAGAATTCCTGAGGTCATGAAATTTGGGACATCAGAAGTCTCAAAATCGCGAGGAGCGATCAGGATCATCCATCGGAGGAAGACGCGCAGCAGCAATCAGAGCCATCAGGGAAAGTCCCGACAGGAATTCGTCTATCGACATTTTGGTCATTCGGATATCGGAAATCCTAGTGACAAGAGGTTTGGGCATTTCGGAATCATGAAGTCCGAAACCCCGACAAGGAGAAAAGTGCCATTGTGGGCCAGCTTTCAGCATATCGGAGAATCGAGATTCAAGGGATCGGGAATCCCATGAGCCAAAGGCATCGCAGCATTGAAAAGCTTGAAACCCCGATGAGAGGTAAGACTGCGGTCATGGGGATAACGGTCATATGGGCCAGGAGCCTAGACAAGAGAGCTAGTGTGTAAAGAGCTCGTTGGGATTCGGAGGATTGTGGATCCTGAGGACAAGTGAATTTTGGCACTTAAAAGTCCGAAACCCCGACGAGAAGGAATATAAGGTTGTGGTCTTATGGAAAGCAGTCACATGGACCAGGGCATAGCCATGAGAGGCTAAGGCACATAAAGGGCACGTATAGGTTAAATTTCTCATCGGAGATCGAGAGATCGAGAGGACAGGAACTCTTGTCATCGGGGATCATGAAACCCCGAAACCTGAAATTAAGATCAGGGAAAGAGTGTGGTCATGTGCAGAAGGTCGTGCGGGTGAAGAAAGGACCTGTGGATACGGTTTTCATAGAGATTCCATTGGGAGTCCAAGGAGCTAATTCAGCTCAAAAGAGGAATTTAGATCGATCCTAAGAGCGGGTGAGTAGGGGTTACTCTCTACTGTGTCACCAACTCTCTAAAATTGTTTATAAAATTTTCAGAAACTTCGTGATAACAAGAGATCGGGGTGATACTGAAGATTTCACAGCCAAGCAACAATAGGATTGATATTTAAGAATTATTTTTTCGTTCTTTAAGAATTGATAACTTTCATCATAATTTGGACATTTAGATTTTGGTCAAGAAATCATCTCCGGGCTGGGGAAGCGCTATGAGTTGTTCTCATTAAAATAGGGACGGAGTCAGAATTTTTTAAAGATAATCGTGTTTCCCTAAGATTTCAATAAAAACTGAGAACAATGATTGGATGAAGGCTTACTGTAACTTATCTGAGTTTACAACTTAATGTGCATATGATTTGAACTATTATCAACTGCTAATAGTGAAATATCTAATTCCCTTCAATCATGAATGATGATCCAGAAATAATCATAAGGGAAACACAAAACTAAACAAAATAAAAAAAAGAAAAATCAAACAAAATATAACGTAAGATAAAAATATTTACAAGGGGGGTAAATATGATTTTCTCAAGTCAATTATTTCTTGAAATACTGGCCATTCACCGGAAAAGTGTTTGGTTGTCCCTCTAAGTTGTGAAAATGAAAATAACTAGGACCCAATTTTTCAGAAATGAAAAAAGGCCCTAGCCACAGGTTTTGGAACTTGGTATGTTCTCCTTTATTCTCGTGCGCTTTGTCCCATTTGAGGAGCAAATCCCCTACAATAAAATTCCTTTCTTAGGATGAACTTGTATCGAACCATCTCTTTATAATTTTTTTATGCTGATCCAATTTATGTTTTTCTTGTGTCCTTACTTATTCTAATTTTAATAACGCATTTATCCAATTTTATAGAGGAGGACATTCCTCTTCCTAAACTTTCTGCGATAATTTTAGAGAAGGGAGCAAGACATGTGGAGGAAGGATGGATTCTCTTCCATAAACGAGGAAGAAAGGAGAATTACCGATGGAAGCTTTTGGAGTGACTCTATCAGCCCAAAGTGCCTTCTACAACACATTGTGCCAATTTTTGTGGTTTTCTAACACTATTCTCTTTATTATCTTGATCATATTTTTATTCGTTGATTCAGCCAAACCGTTCCCTTGAGGGTAATAGTTGGCATAGTATTTTAGTTTAATCCCTTTTTCTAAAGAAAATATATCCATATCCAGGGAAGAAAAATAAGAGGCATTGTCGAAAACCAAACATTCAACAATCCTAAAACGAGTGATAATATGAGAGTTCGGAAATGAAACTACCTGATTCGTGTTGACTACCTTTAATGGTAAGGCTTCAGACCATCTCGTAAAATAATTTGTTGTCGTGAGAATGTACTTTTGTTTCTGTGACGAGGGAGGATTAATCGTTCCTATAATATCTAGTCCCCATTGCTGAAAAGGTCCGTCTACCATGATAGGTTGTAAAGGAAAAGTGGTTTTTTTTACCCATCCTGCAGCCTTTTGACAGATTATACATTTGAGGGACAAAATGTGAGCATCCTTAAACAAGTTAGGACAATAGTATCCATCCCTAAGTACTTTTTGGGAAGTGGTATCTCCACCAAAATGACCCCCGACATTGTCGGAATGAAGTTCAACCAACACCCTTTCGGATTCCTCTTTTTCTAAGCAACGCAGAAAAACACCGTCAAAATTATTTCGAAATAATATATCATTAATTAATTGGAAAGATGCAGACTTAAGCCTTAATGCTCTTATGTTTTTTGGATCAAGGTTACGAGGAGCAGTTCCGTGCAGCAAATAAAATATGATATTATCATACCATGAATTGGGCATAGTTTGTGTGCAACAGGTTTGTGTTTTGTTATGTTGATTTGCATCTGATGTATTTATTTGATTTTATGATTTTTCAACTGAATTTACCAATTTACAAATTCCTTGTCCTCTAACAATTTGTGCAGGTACTATTTTGAGATCATACTCCTGAAGTGATGTCATCCCATTTTCTCTTATCTCTCCCATCTCTTTCTGCACTAACAGATTTCTTACAGCAGGGTAAGGAACAATAACATTTATCCTGGATTTCAAAAGATAAGACCTGAAATGTTTAACTTCTTTGAAAATAGCGTATGCATGTTGATCTACCACTGGGTAATTTAATTATGTTCCTTTAAAGGAAAAGATCATAAATGAAATAGGTATTTCGTTGTTTTCATCATTTTTTTGTGTGAGCACAGCAGCATAAGATCTGTCAGATGCAAAAGTATACAATGTAAAATCCTGGGAAAAATCAGGACTCATCAAGGAAGGTGCTTCAATTATATATTTTCTAATGGAATTGAAATAGTTATTCTCTTATGCTCCCCATTTATACAAAACATATTTTTTTATCAGATTTTGTAGAGTTCTAACCATCTAAGAGAAACTTGGAACAAATCATCTAACAAAATTAATTTTACCCAAAAAGGATTCCATGGCCCTTTTGGAAGAAGGTTGGGGAAGGTTGGCAATAGATTGGGTTCTTTCGATATCAATTATAATTCCATCTTTAGATACTATAAACCCAAGCAATTTGTCTTGTTCTACTGCAAAGACTTATTTTTTAGGATTAAGTGAAATGTAGAACTTGCAACATCATTCTAACAAAGCCCTAAGATGAGACATGTGATCTTTCTTATTCTTGGAAAAGACAGTGACATCATCGATGTATACCACAACTAACTCATTGATAAGGCCACAAAAGGCAATGTCCATTGTCCTCTGGAAAGTGGCACCGGCATTGATCAATCCAAAAGGCATTTTTTTGTAGGAGTAGGTGCCCCATGGGGTGTGAAAAGTGGTTTTCAGTTGATTTGATGGAGACATAAGGACTTGGTTATATCCTGAGAAACCATCTAATAAATATAGTCTTTCAGAACCAGATACTTGTTGCATAATTTGTTCCATTGGAAGAACGGGGTAATTGTCTTTATCAGAGGCTCGGTTTAGATTGTGAAAGTCAACACAAAGTCAAATTTCTCCATTTTTCTTCCTTATTGGGACTAATTTGGATACCCATTGATAATGCCAGACTTGAAAAATCATCTTGGCAATGAGTACTTTATTTAGTTCAATTTTCATGGTGGGTTCTAATTTAGGATTCATTTTTCTCAATTTTTGTTGAAAAGGTTGGGTTTGGGGATTCATAGGAATTACATGTTGTATTATGTTTGGATCAAAAATTTTTAGATCATCATACATCCAAGCAAACACATATTTGAACAATTTTATTAAAGAAAAATTTTCTTGTTCAGAACACCCTTTTCCCAGATTGATATTTTGAGGATTATCTCGCGTTCCTAAATCTATATTTTCTTATAGTAATGAAAAATTGTTTGTTTTGCAATTGACTACCCCTATAAACTTGTCATGTAGATCATGAATTTTTTCTAATATAACGACAGATTTGGGGATAGATTTTACCAGCTCGAATGATAATTCTGCAGACCGACGATCATATATTACCGTGAAATCTCGGAGGTTTTCGTTATGGGTGCTTTCATCAATTACTACATCCTGGAAGGTATCTTCCATATGCTAAAAGTTGATGATCTATTGATCATCTTCAAATACTCACCAATTTGTGATCTTGTGAGGAATTGATGTCCTAAATAACAATTCAACCGAGAATGTGTTAGGGGAAAGACCTTCAGCAGGCAACAATTTAGAGGCAAAATTATCTAATAAATCATCTTTTGAATTACTCAACCTAGGAATGGAATTTATCTTGAAACCAAGAAATTTATGTATTAAACCCCATACCTCGGTTGGGTATTTCTTCAAATCTGGTGATAAACAATGTATTTCATTTCTTACCTTTTTTACTACGATTTCATAGTCATCGAATACTACCAATTTTTGCACGTCTAGATCCAGTGCCTTCCTTAGTCCCTGCAGAAGTGATTTGTATTCTGTTGTATTTTTAGTACATTCAAATTCTAATCGATAAGCAATAAATGTTTTATTACCTTTGGGATCGATAAGTACACAACCAAAACCTGCCCCTTCTCGGGATTTAGATCCATCAAAATGTAAGGACCATATTTGTTCGTCATCATCAATGTTCTGTGTACTTGCCAGAGTTTCCATTTGAGTATAGGACGATATTTCGGATTGTTGTTCTGGGTTGGTGATAGAGGAAATTTCAGTCATGAAATTACCAAAAAACATATTCATTCCTTGTGTCTCAATCGAATTTATAGTAGTATTAAAAGGCTCATTGGTATCGTTTAAATCTATCACGGTGTACTTAAGGTAAGGTTCTTTGTTTATTCTGATCTTGTTAGGATGTCCATTCTCTCGCAGCCACAGATGAAACCATTTCGTAGCAAAATAGTCGTGTAACTTTTATGACCAATCTCTACTAAAAAATAAACCATATACTTCCGGAATGTCAACAACAATAATATCAATTACTTGGTGAAACTTTAGATTGTATGACAATCTTATCAATACATTTTTAAGTTCACCAATGACTTTGAAATTAGTTCGATCTAACTCAATGATCTTTAAATCATAAGGTTTTACTTCAGCATTAGTTTTATGACACACAGATAGAGGAATCACATTTGACGAGGCATCATAATCAACCATACAGTTATGTAAATTTCTATTGAAATTTTCAAAAGTTAATAAAAAGGAGGCACATTTTTTTGTGAAGAGACAACAGAATTCTGCTGATTTTTTATCGTTGTACCTGAAATAGTTTTATCTAAGTTTCCTACCGTTTTCTCTGATATGTCCCTTTTATCCTGATTTTCAGACAACGTTTTACCAAGGACATATTTAGTTTTATTCGGGTCACTTGCTCGTGATTTCTTGTTGGTAGAATCATTATTTTTATTATTTTCAGCAATACTTTGGAGCATTTTCTGTAGGATAAGAGGAAATTTAAGTAATTCAAAAACTGATATATTCGCCCTTTGTTTTTTAAGATATTCAACAAAATCATATTCTAAAACTGGGGCAACAGATTTTTTTCTTATTTAAGTTTGCTTTGGATGTTTTGAAACCACATTCCTACTTGTTTCGGGTGAAGGTTTGTTTTATGTTTTACTTCGAGTGTTATAAGGATGGACAGTTTCAAAATTTGCTTGAAAGATGTTGTTCAACAAATGCCCAAAAATGGGAGGAGATGATTCCTCCTCATTAGGTGTTTCTTCCTCACCCGTATCGTCATGATTTTCAGGGGGTGCATAAATAGATTTATCATGTGCTTCCAGTATCGTTTACAAAGCATATTGTAGTCCTTCAATGTGTATACCTTCTGTGGTCAAGTTTGGCCGGTTTGGAGGAAAAGGTTTTCTGAAAGATGGTCTAAAACCTCCTTTACTTGTAGATGCCTCCTCATCGGATATTTTCAAGCCTATTACCTGATTGGATAATTTCTGGAAATCTTTCTAAAAACTTTCAAAGTCTAATGTCTCTTGTTGATTTTTAGTTTGAGGAGGTCTAGTGAGAATTTCTATTTTCTTTTTAGAAGATGAAGTTGTTTCAACCTCACTATTTATACTATCTTTTAAGCTCAGAATTTCCTTCTCAATAAGGACTACCTCCTCAAAGGATTCTAATAATTTGTTCTTTTTGGACCATTTAACCCATATGGATATATTTGCTATGCAGGGCCTTAGTATAGTATGCAATAGTAAAATTTTCTGCAGGAATCGAATCTACAGGGATTTTGTTTTTTAACTTTAGGAATCTCTGGTTGAAGTCCTTAACCTTTTATTTAGGGTTCATTTTCAAACTAGAGAATTCCATTACCAAGACTTCTGGAGATTTATCATCTCTGAATATTTCTAGAAATTAGGTTTCAAACTTGTCCCAATAGACGATGATTTGAGGTTGTTGCGCAAAATACTAGGTCGAGGAATTCCCCTCAAAAGTGTAAGGGGATAACCTGCACACGACACCTTCTTGCTCGACACTCTGGAGTCTAACATATAACATAAATTTCTTGATGTGAACCTCAGTTGATTGCTTCGAATATGGATCAAATTTGGGCAGTCATGTTTGGGCAACAAGTGTTGGGGTACAGGTACTACTACGACATCTTGATAGAGCCAGGGTCTGGCAGGATTACTTTGGTTTTCCATGGAAGTTGGTGGAGTTGAAGGTCGATATTTTTCAGATGAAGAAATTCTTTCATCTGAGGATTCCTCTCCTAAAGAGGGTGGAGAAGAACCAGGTGGGGATGGTGGGATAGAAGATCCCCCAGCACCAAGGATAATTCCTTCAGAAGGATTGGTGATATTACCTCCTAAAGGGTTTTTGGGAAGACCAGTGTCTTGAGGTTGTTCTTGAAGATTAGTGAAATCAAGGGGTTGATTAATCTATCTACCAGGCTATCTGATTCAGGACAAAGCACTTTGAGTTCTTATAATCGACTAGCGAACAATTTCTTGAACGTCAATCCCTTGAGGAACTGGTGTCACTGGTTCGACGGGAATATCAGGAGTAGTGTTTGAGGTAGTATCTGGATCAAGTGTAATGTTAGTTTCTGAGCGACTACGTGTCATGATAGGAGAACGATTATTTGGGGGAGTCTTACGACCTCCACGTGCCATCAATGAATTCTAGTCCCTCCTTCTAGCGCCATTTGTTGAAGGGTGTTTATGAAACACCATTAACAAGAAGAGTAGATCGAGTCCAGGGTTGTCTATTTAACCCAAGATGTTTGGTATAATCTACCCTGACGGGTTTTATGGCTTCATTAGCCAACTAAGATCCTAAAACAACTAAAAGATGTGGATTAACTAAATATACAACTCTATCAATAAACACTTTAATTACAAATGCTTAACTAACAGTGTTCATGTACAAAGGTCATATACAATTTACAAGGTTTAAGCAAAGCCTTGTGAAAATAATTGTTTTAAGATAATGGATCTAAACAAAATTAAAAAAATAAACAAAATTATTCTAGTACTCTAATTACCAAACTAATAAGCAGTGAATGAACAAGATTGCAAATGATATACGAAAACAGAGAAAGCAAATTAATGTTTAAATGATGCAATCACTATTCATTCACAAATTAACAAATTAAATAAATAATAAATTGACTAACCTCTTACTAATCAACAGTACTAAGATAAATTCATCTCTCTATATTTGTATGATCTCCTCTTAACTTGTTTCAAGTGTAAACCTATGACAAAGGAAAGCAAAATACTTCCTAAAGAAACTCACAAAAGTCTTTTATATTCCATAACGATTTTATGATGATAGAAAGACAAATGATTATATATCATGTGACTTTAGAATAGACAAAAACTGAAAATGAAAGAAATTTGAATTCTCAGGATTGGTGTTACCAACTATCTAGCATCAAATGTAAACTCAAAATACTAGAATAGATTATCAGTCACAGGTGTAAACTAAACCAAAAGATAATGGGAAGCATAAAGAAAATCATGATATAAAATATTATGTGCAAAATAGACTAAAGCTAGCTCGATACATATAACATTTCACACCTAGAAATTACATGAGAAGACAATGAAAAAAACATTGCACAATCTACATGGGACGAAAGCCAAAGAGTAAACTGCTTTCCCATATAGTTTCAAAAACATATGTCCATCATTTGGTCCAGGAGAAATTGACCCTTATCATTGGGCAACCATTGGTATTTAAACATGTTTCTAATTTGTTCCCTCCTATCATGCAAGATAGAGGCGGATCTCTTAAAATAATATTTTACTAAAATAAAATAACAAAAAGATAATCTTGTTGGATTCTTTTAATCAAAAATATTTATATTAATAAACATTGCTTTTCAAAACATAAAATTACTAGTCCACTAAATGCTCAACCCATGACTCATTTCCTTAATCATAGCACATCAATTTGTTGTTCACCTAAAACAATAAAAACGAAATAAAAATTAGACAATCATCAAAACAAATAATTTCAAAAGACAAGCTACATAATCTTTTGATTATGTAGGTAGTCTAAAATAAAAATAAAATCAAAATGAATCTACCTATTATTTATCCAAACAGAATCAAATCGTGAAATACAAACAAACTATTTACCAATTCAAAAATTCGAAAGAGAGGCATCAGACAGGTCTGATTTTATAATGCTATTGAAATTGGTACAAGAACAGAATGGAATATTTAAACCAAAACCTAAAAATACCATCAATAAATGGACATGATACAGGAACACTAGTATGTTTCTACCCTCACAAGTGACAAACTTCTTAAGTATCAACAGTAAACCATGCCATTGTGGCTTAAATAAGACAATTAGTGTACCTTTTACACTGTAATGCGATTTCTTGGAAGCCATCAGTAGGTGCCAAGGGATGTCTTCGAACTTGAGTTTTTTAAACCAGCGATCTCCTTCTTGGGGAAATCCAATGGCCTCTACAATTGAACCCTCTGTCACGTCCAACTATAAATCTCCAATTTTAGCCTTAGCGCCATCGAACGTTTGGGCAAAGGCTTGAGAAACTTTAAGGTTGAAACCCTCGAATCGTTTTATGAACCCATCCCTACCATAAGCCACGAGATTGTCCATGGCATTGTTGTGTGAGAGGAGAGACTGTGAGCCATTCGGCTCGATCCTCACCACAGGCGCCATCGATTTGGTCACACAAAACCAACAATAGTAGCGAAGGGTGGGGTGTGTTCGAAAACACACAAAATAGAGGATGATCTCTGCATACAAAGGCGACCTGATACCTAAGGCTTCGGGAGAAATCCAACATAGCGACCACTTGGATTGTTGAGTGGATGCTAAACTCGAGGATGCATAGAATGAAAACCACCTTTTCAAATGATTTCCAAACCCAAAAACGAAAACTTACCACCTGAAGCAATGAATGCAAGCTTGTGCTAGTAGGATGAAGGAGTAATTTTTGAAGGCATGACTGCCAGTCCTGTACCATAAGAATGAGACTGTAATATGACTACAAGGAGAAGAATTAATATTTGAAATTATACCAAAGTTATTGTTTGATGGATAATCATAGATATGGTAATGTGAAAATCAAAACATTCAAAGAATATAATGCATAAGGAATAACCCCAAGGTGGATAACTCATTCTCTAATGGTAAGATATTAACCCATAATACGATAGGTTCACAACTTTTAAGGCTCTTGAAAATATTATATGCCCTTAGGTGTTCACCAATTTTTAATAAGAGGAAAGTCTTAGATCTTGTTCTAATTTCATGCTTACAGTCATGAAATTGAACAAGAGAAATGATAGATTAAAATAAATGCACTCATACATACAGCTAATCAAACGAATGTTTTCAAAACAAAAGATGACAAAAATATTTGCAAACAAAGGAGGCATCTACAGAAAATTTTATCCCATCAAGACAATATTTTACAATGATAAAATTGACATGAGTATTTGGCTTCCAACGGGGTATCAAAATCCCAACTTTGAAGAAGTCCAACAGATGATTACAAACCTAAAATTCCAATTATAAGAAGCCAAAGCAGAGAAGAGAGAAAATATTTTGACAAGCCATCTCAAGGAAATATCTGAGGAATTAAATAACCTTGAAGAAAAAATCAGTCAATAAGAAAGAAGAGTTGAAGAGTAAATTATCTCCTTGAAGACCCAACTTGAAGAAGCCAAGAGAATGGAAGAAGTTGTGAAGATCCAGATGATGAATAAAGAAGAAGATTATAAGAAGATTGAAGAAGACTTTGTCACATTAAAATTTAAAGTTGTCAAGATCAACGAGAACATTGAAGAGAGAAGAAGATCCACACCATCAGTAGAGAAAGTTGAAGAGAAATGTTACAGGTTACTAGGAAGGAAGAATGAAGAGAAGGCCAAGAGTTATGAAAATTTCATCAGAAGCCCTATCAAGAAGGAAGAATGTGATCCCTCAGAGGAGAACATTCCAGAAATGGAGAAGACTCAAGAAGAATATTATAGAAGAGACAGATATCAAAGAAGATTCAATCATTGTGAAGGAAACAACATAAGTGAATATCCAAGGAATGAATTCAGAAGGACTACATCACAAAGAAGATCATTCATTCCCAGGTATCAAAATTTCTTTTGTGGCTATTTTTTTACGTGTAATAACTTTGGAAATAAATATTTAGATTTCAGAGCTTATGGAAGAAATGGTAAAGAAAGAAATGTTTACGTGGATCCACACAATATTGAATGTTACAAATTCCACAACTATGGACACATAGCTCAAAACTGTAGGAGCATGATAGGGTCCTCCATGAAGGTAAACATTGATATTAGATACAAGAAGTTTTGGAGAAGAGAAGAAAGACAAGAAAAGAAGGTGAATGAAGAAAAACTCCCAAAAATCATACTCTCAAAATCTCCAGTAGCACTAGATCCTGAAAAATCTACACGACAATAGGAAGGCATCAGAATTCAGGAAGAGGATAAAGAGGAAGATGTTAGAATTCAAGAAGATGATGAAGAATATGATGTTAGAATTCAGGAAGATGATGAATCCATAGGTGAAGATTAATATTACTCTACATTAGGGAAGCTTCCTCCACATTCCTAAGCCGTCCTACTTTGAGACTCCCAATAAATATGAATTTTGAAGACGGGGAGTCTAATAAATAACTCTACAGATCAAAGAACTATATTTTCAGAATTTGAAAGTATTTGTAGATTTTGGGAAGACAACTTTAGATTGGTTTGATGACAGAAGTGAAGAATGTCTTGTGATAGTTTGGTTGTTTCAGGATCATCTTTCGGGTAACAACTAACAATTATGAAGAATATTGTTGGCACACTTTTCAAGAAGAGGTTCATGGTTGTATAGAAGATTCCAAGAAGTGACATACAAACTTGAGGATGTGTAAACGTAAAGCATATGAGTGGACATATTTGATTAAGTTTGAAGAGAAAGAATATGTTGTAATAAGTTGCATTAGATGGGTCGACATTGTGTTCAGTTGAGTAGAAGAGTCATGGAAAGTCTTATGATATATAGACAAATATGAATTCATAAGACACTTGGCAGGTCCAGAAGACATGATTCAAAGAATATGCATAATAGTGGATGAAAAATATTGACAGGTGGAATCAATTAGTCACAGGAAGACAAGCAGTGAAAGGTAGAGAAATACAAGGAAAGAGAAACCATCGATAGAAGCTATATCATTAAAGGAAAATTGTTGAATGATGTGGTCATTGATTTCTAAGAAGTAAACATGACAAGCCATAAATATTTGAATTCAGTTAACTTTGAAATTTTTTTATATATGTCAGTGAATTACAAGAGGAAGCACTAATGGACAAGAAGCACTGGAAGAGAGGAAAGGAAGCAAGCAAAAGAATCCCCACACTGGTCTACATGACATCTTGTAGAGAATTCAAGGGGATAGAAATCATCAAAGAAAGAGATTAGGAATGAAAGAGTAGAAGCATGAATATAGGGGGAAACATACTGACAGGGGAATTTACCCTTTTACCCATGATTTCAAAAGGGGAGAAAAAGAAATATCATGAGCGAAATATAAGAAGCAGGAAGATAGGGGGAGTAGTCCCAAGGGGATATTCCACTCATTTGAAAGGGGGAGAGAAACATTGAGAGACAAATATGAGGAGAGATGATCATAGGGGAGTATTATGATTAGAGTATGAGTATTTCCATCAATCCCAAAGGGAAATATTGTCAGTAAGTTGGTTGTCATTGATGTCAACCCTTGGAGAAGTATGGAATCCCTGGAGATGTGGTCATGAGGCATGAAGTTGAATGTGGAATATTAAGTTGAAAAACATTACAAGTACATGTAAAACCATCATATATGGATAGTCCTCATCATGTCATTTCCAATGTGATACAAACTCACATCCACTCCTGGGTTCTACGCGACCTCCCGGTCTAGGATCGTTCAAAACTAAGAAGATGAATTGGCTCCTAGTCCCCTGTTGAGCCCTAAAAAATCAAACACATGTCCTTCTATTTCTTGTGGAGATCAAATGTTAGACCCGTGGGTGATTTTCCTAATCCCCTTCCAAATATTCTTTAAAACACAATTCCGGGCCCTAGCCCCTTTTCTCTTGGTGGAAACACATGTGACCTCGGGCCAAACCATGGGATAAATCTCCAAACTCCCAAGAATTTGGGACTTCGAAGCCTCTAAAATTCATGACTCTGTTCTTCGGGCCTTTCCAATGTGCCACACCTCTTATCCCCCAGAGTGTCGAAAAGGAGAACTCCAAAGAACAAAGAACAACAGTCCTCTTCCCTTCAAAAATAAATGGCCACTATGAGCTCTGGGACTTCATGCCTCGAGAGTCCTGGCTTCTCTAGCATGTGATACCTCCAAAGTATCAAACTTTCGGAGCTCTATATCTCTTGCCATGTGATTTCTCCTCGACTGACAATCGATATCAACTACGCTCTTCAAAGCTTCAAGAATCTTGCACTCCCTTTCCACAATTCTCCAATGCTTCCAGATATCCAGACTATTGGACTACTAGATTTGGCGCCACATGTCCACTGTGATGGATGGATCAGATGAACTCTGGCCTCCAGTTGTTCTCGAACTCAACTTCTTCTTCCCGACTTTCCTCTGGAATGCTTCTCCTCTAGAGTGTTGGATCCATTGACATATGTATTCCTACTTCAATGGTTGGGATGCGCTCTTGGAATTTGGAGCTTAGGGTCTTCCTGACTCTATGTTCCCTCTGTACTTTTTCTCCTGGAGAACTGAGGCTCAGGACCTTCTTTGATATATGGACGCGTGTCCTGATTGATGGATGGTCCATATCTACTTCGTGTCCCTGGGACTTCAAGAGAATTGTCTCCTTTGTGCCTAAGTATGAGAAACCTTCAGACTTTTGGACTTCAAGAATCTGAAGGATGCTAAGGGTTAAATCATTTTCTACTTACCTGGCTTAAATGGATCACAATCCATGCGCCCAGATCTAATGGTCAATATTTTTTCTCCTCTGTGCGCGCTCCACCTTCTACTGGAATCTAATCTAACGGTCCAGATCGCTTCCGACAATAGATCTGATGGTTGTTGTAGCTTCTCCTCCCCTTCATGCTACACTTTCCTTTCGATAATGGATTTCTTGAAATGTTCAAATGCCTCAACCTTTGAATCACTCCTGCGAGCCTGAATGCTCAATCTAGGATGGAATTTGGAAAAATGCTACTCCTCCTGAGCTTTGAACTTTGAAGTAAGTCCACTTGTGCATGTCTTGCACTTGTCTCAACCTCCAACCGACTTCAGAATTAGTTATTTTCGTAAAATATCTCAAATTTCCCATTGCGTTCATTCTCTATGATACTCCTTCAACACTTCAACTAAGTGTTGGCCCGACGCATACCTTGCATGGGTCATCTGTGCACACTAGAACTATTTATCTTGAGATCGATCTCACTCAAAACTTCAAAGGGTGTAGTCCCTTTGTTATTTTCATCATCCCTTGGTTGTCTATTCTCTCCTTCCTGCACTTCTCAAAAACTTTATCATTTTGTTGGTGTTGTGCACTCCTAACACTTTTCTCCTAAGTCCTAAATTCTTCAGGCTCACTAGTGCACTCCTTGTGCTTTCTCAATGCACTCCTTGTAGAGCTTCCTCAGAGTGTTCAACAACTCTGATGTTCCTTCCTTTCACTACTCCTTATGATATTTATGAATTTTTATGGGGTTCCCACCTGAAATGCTCTTCCTTGAACTCAAAACAAAGTCCAAAATGCACTCCTTGCATTTTCTTCACAGATATTTCAATACTTTGGTGTGCACTCCTTGCACAATCATAAGAGCCCAGAACACTCAGAAAACATAACAAATAGGGAAATATATCTAATTACTACAAAGGAAAACATGCATGCATCCATGGAATTAATAAACGCATAGTATACATTCAAAAAATGAACATTCATCACACAGATAAATACAGAGAAACCTCATATGAAGAAAAAATGTTCTTTGTATTAATTTGAATGGTAATTACACCGTGTATAAGGATGGATTGCAGCATAGTCATATCTCTTTATCCTCTCCTCTCTTCTCTACAATTCACTAAATCTCTCTCTCTCTAATGAATTTCGATACAAATATATTTTTACAAAAGAGGGGCTCCTTGAGCCTTCCCTCCAACAACCTACTCTCATTCAATTGCATTCAATTATAATCAATGGACATCTAGTATGAATCAGAACTAAACTATCCAATTGTCATCCACTAAAAGAGACTTCACACTTGGCCTGTTCAAACACATGGGCTCGGCATTCCTTGAGCCTAAAAACATTAATTCTCATTAAATTACATTTAAATTTTTTAATTTGGGTTCAAAATGAGAGGGTTTGTGCCTCTCTTCCCTTGGAACCTATTCCTCCAAGTGGATGGATGTGTTGTCCGCTGACGCATTGATGAGGTGGAGTGATTCTCCTGCATCACAACGGTAGGTGGTACACAACGTGGTTCCTCACAGTTGAGTAGTTATTTCCTCATGAATTTGAAATCCCTGAAGAATGGTTAAGAAGTCCCTAAATGGTTGCAACAAGAAGTTACAAGTCATTAATTAAACAGTAAAATGGTTGTAACAAAAATAATGAGTTGACCCTAAAAGTTAAGAAGTCCCTAAACAATTGCAACAAGAAGTTACAAGTCATTAATTAAAGGGTAAAACAATTGTAAGAATAAATAATGAGTTGATCCTAAAATCAAGAAAAAGGGTAAAATAGTCATTAATTAAAGGGTAAAACAGTTGTAACAAGAAATAATGAGTTGATCCTAAAATCGGGAAAAAGGGTAAAATAATTACAAGTTATCCCCAAAAGAAATCACTTGAAAAGTATAAATACACACCAAGAGTCTCTCATTTATACACACAAGTTCATTGAATATCTATCTAGTGAACTCTTGATCTATGGGAAAATATGAGATAGAGAGGCTGAGGTAAAGCAAAGAGGATTCTTGTTCCAGGTTGCAACAAGGTATGATGATGCAGGGAGGTTGTTGCATGAGATGAGGTTGATGTATCGGTGACATTTTTAGTGACAGGTTGATTCTACATTTATATTTCATGGATTCAGGACGAGGAAAGGAAAGGTAGTCGTAGCCTCCTTCCGGTTGGAGTCGCAAAACATAGGGAGTTCGAGCTTCCTTTAGGGTGGAGCCTGTAAACTAGGGATTTGGAGCCTCCTTCCAGTTGTAGTTGGAGAATTTACAGAATCGTAACTTCCTTCAAGTTGGAGCCTGTAAATAGGGGGTTGATGCCTCCTTCCATTTGGTGCTTTATAATTTGGAATATGGTGCTTCCCATGAATGTAATCTTTGATATATATAATAAAGTGTTTTGTGGTTTTCTCCCATTTTGGTTTCCATGTAAAATCTCTTGTGCACTGTGTATGATGTGATATATTTTTGAATGGTAATTCTCATGGTTATATGTTCATGAAATGTTAAGTGAAGGAATAAGTGATAATTGATGATATCTTGATTAAAAGTGGTAAAAATTGCATAATATTGATTCACCCCCCTCTCAGTGTTCCAACACAACATTCACTACCATAATAGCCTATAACCCCCCAACCTCCACCACAACTCCAAAAACATAACCAACCTCCTCCTAGAATGCAATTCCCTACATAGCCTATCCCTAACCCCAATAACAAACCAAGACATCCATCATATGCTACTAGATTTCCATTTTACCCTTCTTAGTCTATCTCTACCTTGGAATGTCAGGATATACATTTAAAATCCAGTAAAACAATTAATCAATTAGTGTTGTTTGTTACTCCCTCTTCCTACTTCTTGGGATGGCCTGGGTTTACATCTAAACAATATTCCAACAAATCCCTCTAAAACTAACGACCCTCCTGGTCAACCAGAAGGCAACGCAACACATAGAGTGATCCAGGTGGATATCAGTGGCCACCCACCTTTTCCAACTAGCTCAAAATAGCTTTCTGGAAATTTTGGCAATTTACAGGCTCCAAATCCAACTACAATTTAAAGGCATAATTAAGCCCCCAAAATGAATCTCCTTGACGATACCTTTCCAACGAGCTATCATATGCCTAAAATGGAGATCATATGAAAAAGTTACGACCCTGAGAAGTTGATGTACTAACATACCCAAACGGGGCCCACATGATTTTTGGCGCTTCATCTCTTAGGGTTAGGTTTTTGGATGTCTAGGAATTTTGGCATTCATGTTTATTGTAAAAAGGCCTTCAGAGCCTCATTGTAATCATCTTCTTGCGAATGCGAGTAGTCGTCACATCTCTTCTCAGAGATAAGTTGCCACCATTCTAGTGAGTCTTTCACTCTGTATTTTTACAGTCTCTGTACATTTCTTTGATTAATAGAAATCGTGTATTACTGTATATCTGTGTTTATGGTTGCATCTCTGATACATTTATGTTATATTATTGGATATCTGCAATATCTCTATGCATTTATTTATTATATCTCTTCTCTCATTTCGTGCCGAAAATAATCCAGATCATAGAGTGTAATGCGCAGTCTCACCCGAGATAGTTCTATGGGTGACTGCAATGCTCAAATGCTTGAAGTCTAGGAAAGAGTGGGAATCTAGGATTGTATTTCATTTTTTAAGGCCTTGATCTGGTTTTTCTTTCTGTTATTATTAATATTCATTCATCTTCTCAATTTATGCATGAATTCTACCAGATCTAACATATAACAGATCTCACAGAATTATCCATTCATCCATTCATACTCTAACTACTTATAGAAGGAAAACATGAAATCAATCACATCACATAACATAGATATTACCATGGTTAACCCCCTTTTGGGCTATGTCCATAGAGATCTGGCTCTCAAGCTCTTTTATTATGGTTCTGGAATATATGGCGATGTGCGCACTACAATTTCTACTATGACAATCAAAACAGGTTCCACAATTCTTGTGAGGCTGACTAGATTGCATGAGGATCCTCAACCTATGATCTAACCCTCGAGATTGAGTTGCTTGACTCTCCTACAAATCAACAACCTATAAAAATGGTTTCATATCTTACAGTAGTTTCCTTCTTCTTTCATTACAAAACTTTACAAACCCCAATAACATCCAAAACTCAGCTGACCAAAGACGAACAACCTCGACCTAGACCTCCTAGGTCTTTATATATACTAATTCTCAGCTCATCAGTTCTTACAATCTCTTACAAAAAAAGTAACCCTAATGTGGTTAGGTTTCCCTCCATGTATTCCTTACATTCTTTCCTCTTTTGCATGTGGATTTTCCTCTTGCGTGTTGATTTTCCTACCAGTTGTCTTTTTCCTTATTAAGGTCTACCTTCCAAAAATAGATTTTCCTCAAAATTGGCCTATGCCCAACAGGACCCCAACACTAACATGTGGCTCTTCCCGAGACACATAGGCATTGCGTGCTCCTTCAAAAACCTCTGCTAGGATGAAGAACTTGTGTGCAAATTGCCTTCCTTTTTCCTAAACCTGAACGACCTTTTCTGTTAGTGCCTCTAGTTCTTGTGTTGTGACCTCCTCTTGTATGATTACTACACACTTTGTCTGTGTTTGTGCCATGTTCTTATTCTCTTCTTCCAATTGCGTGATCATCTCCATTTCTTTCTCTTGAAGAGGTTCCATCTGGGCTTGTCTTTCCTGCATATGCGTCTAGGCAACTTTTAACTCTACCTACAACTTCTTCATATCCTGTGTCCCTTTCAGACGCTCAATGATGATCATTGTATTTTACCTTTGCTTGAGGTCCTGGATTGTTTTTCTTATTCTTTATTCCTCCTCGTCCCACTGCTAGACCTGCTCATCCTCCTCTAGCGTTGTCCAAATTTGTGTTTCTTTATCAAACAATCTTGCTACTGTATTGACTTGTTTCTCCATCTCTGCTAGTTGGATTGCAGCTTATACTTTCCTCTGCTCTTAGACCTCTGGCAGGGTCGTGGGATTGAGATTCTCTTTTAGCTCCTCGATTTCTTACCTATACTAGTCAATTTTCGGTGCGATGAAGTTGATCTTATCCTCTGCACTTCTCTCGGATACCTTTTCACTATGGGGGATTTGGTTGTATGCCAATTTCAATCCCTTATCTAGCATGTTTGTGCATTCCTTTTATTCCTTGGTTTCGAGCTTGACTTGATCGACTACCAATCCTAATGCTTCTTTTTCATTCCTTGTATGTTGCAATTCTAATGCATATGTTCATGCGTACGACTGTAACTCCTGCACGACATTGACTTGATGCTTGTATAATGCCTTGGTTGGTATCCTTTCCAGTACCAACATGACTTTGTGCCAGATCCTTCAATGGTGGTTGGGATATCATCTCATCCATCTGCAACATGCTTGGTGTAAATGGGAAGCTTGGGCTCTCCTACGCTATAGTTTATATGGTATCCTACTCGTTCGGTGCAGCCCTTACCACTGATTATGTTCCTGTTGCGAATGACTCTATCCCTCTTCCAGGTTTTTGTGCTCCTTTGATCTATTCTAGGACCTGCCTTATATCGTCCAACTCATCCTGAATTTATCCTCTTTGGTATTGGGCGTCTTCAAAATCCTCAACTATGTGTTCCTATACTTTTTCTTCCATGATATCGGCGTTGTCCTCGGTGATCGTATACTTTGGTGGATATTTGTGTGCCTTGGCCTTCTTATGGAAACCCCATGTATGTATGATTGGCCGCTTGGGTTGTGTTGTTTCCTGTGGGTGGTTGTCGATGGGGTTTCTTGTGTTGTTGTATCCCCCATTCATTTTTATCTTGTTTCTAGGGAAGTGTCCTTTTTTCCTTCCTACGCATATTTCTTTGGCACACTCCCCTTCTTTTGTTGCACCTACTTATAACTTGGTTTCTTATTTTTAGGCACAACTTTTTCTTCTACAGGTGTCTTGGTTGACTCTGCATCTACCTCCATACCCTTAGGTAGTTACTGAGTTAATACTGGAATCCTCTAGTCATCGTGTCAATCCCTCAGGGCCATTTATACATCTTCTTCAATGACGCAATATCTTAAGTGTAGCCACTCCTTGCCTGGTTCCTTGTGTGTTTGTATCCACATATTATGTCTTGTCGCTTTGAATTTGGCTATGTCCCTAAATTGCATGACCACGTCTGGAGTAATTCTCCAAGAATTTTCAATGCTCTCCTATATTTCACTGAAGTACCTAGAAAATGTAGTTATGTTGGAACTTCTATGCTTGGGGTATGAGTTTCTCCCCAACGATGAGTACCGCGTTGCATGACAATGACCTATCCGATCACAAAATGAGAGTACGGGGGATCCTTCCACTTGATTAATGCAGTCAAAATAATCAACCATGAGTAGTGGAACTTTTTTTCCACAAGTCCTATGTGTCTTTCCAGTCATCGAGAAATCGGTTCAATAAATATGGGTCTCACCTGAGAAAAGTGCCACTGGCACACTGTATTGTAGTTGTGATGACCCAAGCGGGGACTTCCTACCTGCAGCATTTTCAAAGCATCTTCCAGGACATGAGTTTGGTTTCCATTCTCATTGCTACATCACTGATCCTTTTGATAATGATATTGTGCGAGCCCCTCTTTGTGCATATTTTATTCATTTCCTTGGCTAGGTATTTCTCCTTTGTTTCATCATCAAGGTACTACGTGGGACTCTCTCCCATAGTTGGTAGAAATGTTATGAATTCAATGATTTCTATGTCTATTTACATGGGCTCCTCCATCCATAAGAATCCTCCATGGAGGACCACCATCAACTTCTTGACGTAGTTGTTTGCTTCTTTATCCCTGCCAAAGTGGGGAATTTCCAGCAGATTTAGAATGCCCATGTTGGACAAGATGAATGCCCATTGTTTTGGCTATAAAATCGGGTCACCAAAGGAGCCTGTACCTATTCTATCAAGGTATACTTGTTGTGCAAACTATGGGAATTTTCCATCATTGGCCACGTCGTGGCCTGAATACCACAGTCTTTCCACACATCCTAGAAGGTTAGGCGTGGCCTGCACCCCCTCAGGAATGTGTGGTATGACTATTACTACGTCAGGATATCGATGCAGGGACAGAACCATGGGTTTTTTTCTCTTTCTTCTTAGTGGTTGGCTTGAGCATCCAGCCTCCATCTGTATTTTTCCTGCATTCTAGTTGGCTGGTAATATCTTCCACCAAACCCTCATGTTGTTGTGCATACCCTACTCTGTTTGGTTGTCTTGGCGTGACAACCTAGGTTTGTACTATGGTGGCCCCATTTACTCTATGGGCTCCCTCGGTGATCGCATGTCTCTATGGATTTCCTGCGTCTTCATCCTGTCGGCCCTGCGCACTTTCTTGTGGATCGATGTCCATGGTAGTTATTATTGGGGCTCATCTTTCTTCCTCCATCGGTGTAGGACTTGCTAGTTCTTCGTGTGGTAAGGGAATTGATTCAACGTTGACAAATTCCCCCCTTTGTGTGGTTTCTGGCTTGGCCTAGCTGGTTTCCTGAGACCCTCTAACCCTGCTATGGTTTTTCCTCATTGCTTGTCTCGATGCACCCATCTTTCATGGTGCCATTGTGGGTATTGGTTTGTTTTCACCGAATGGATTCAACTGGCCCACATTGTGCACTCATTTATTCACCTTTTCTTTGTGTTCTCTCTATCTCTGCAAGTTCGCAATTTCACAATAAGTTATATTTTTCCTGCATTCCCCTTTATATGGAGCATGTCATCAATGTTGTGAATCTTCTCGGAGAATATTCCCTGGTTTCTATTAATGCGATAAAGTTTCTTGTGTACATTCCATTAAATTTCATAAATTCCACCAGTTGGCGCCTTTTTTTCTGTAACCGTCATTTTTCATATTTCCACTTTTTCTAACCGTAACCGTCATTTTTCATATTTTCACTTTTTCTGACCATAACCAACATTTTTCATATTTCCACTTTTTTTGACCATTGTTCCCCTTTCCAGCACGTTGAGTGTATTGAGTGTGCGACATATTTATGTTGTACCCTCTCCTTAGTGTGTAGTGTATCTCCCATTTGTTGCGCATAGACATTTTTTCTTTTGTCGTGTCGAGTCCCTTTTCTGCTGTGCATTGCATTTTCCAGTATTTTTTTCCCTCTTTTTCTAATTTTCTCTAACTTAAATTCTACTATAATACACTATGTACATGCTTTCTTATTGTGCTTATAAGTTTTAAGTGCTAGGAGTTCAATTGTCCCTGTACAATTTCAGTCGACTCCCATTGATCATTCCTTTCAAATCTACTCTTGTGAAATCCATTAGTTGTACATCTCCCCCATCTGTGACAATATTTACTTCATAGGACCCTAGCCAATGCATTCTAAACTTACCAGGATGTTGCAAAAATTTACCGTCATAGAGAAAGACTAGGTCTCCTTCCTTGAAATTCTTCCTCTTAATATTTTTTTCATGCCAAGATTTGTCTCTTGCTTTTCATACTTCCTAATGAAATCATTCTAGGATCCTATCCTCCTCCATCTCCATTACTTGTTTCAACCTTCCCTTCACTATGCCTCTTTCTGTCATGTTGGTGATTGATGTGATGCGCAATCTAGGTACCGGAAATTATAACAGTACTACTTCTTCCTTCCCATACACTAACTTGAATGGTGTTTGTCCTGATAGCTTTTTGCATGTAGTCTTGTATGCCCAAAATACTGTCGGTATCTTCAAATACCAATCATCCATGTTGACATTGCATATCCTAGTTAAGGCATTCTCTAGGATCTTATTGAAAGCTTCCATTGTTCCATTTTCCTGGGGATGGTATGGTTTACTCTTCTGATGGTAGACTTCAAATTCCTCATTCATATCCCTGATAGTACTA
The DNA here is from genome assembly GCA_009831015.1 of Picea engelmannii. Lineage (NCBI taxonomy): Eukaryota > Viridiplantae > Streptophyta > Pinopsida > Pinales > Pinaceae > Picea > Picea engelmannii. The sequence goes on along the minus strand of ML788683.1, from coordinate 336,805 downwards.
TTGATAAAGTGAGTGCCTTGGTCACTCACAAATATTCTTGGACAACCAAATATTGTGATCACTTGTTCAAACAAGAAGTGTTTTGTTGTCTCTTTGCTACAATATTTTACTGGCGCTACTTCTTCCCATCTTGTTAGGTATTTTGTCGCAATAATGATATACCTTTCTCCTGACCTCTTTTCTGGTGGGTTAATTGGTCCCAAATTCTATTGTCCATTTTTCGAATACTTGCAAGGTTACTTGTGGTCTTAGAGGCATCTAATACCTTCTATTAGGTTTACCAACCCTCTGACAGACATCACATCTTTGTAAATAGTCCTTAGCATCTCTAGGAATTGTTGGCCATCATAGGCATGTGTGGAAATAGTCCTTAGCATCTCTATGAATTATTGGCCATCATAGGCATACGTGCAATACCTTATGTTTGGTAGATTTTCCTACATAATGTCCTCCAACTATTCCCTCATGAGCTTCTACAAAAATCCTAGGCCTTTCATGTTCTAGTACGCATCCTCTCAAAATGTTATCAGCCCCCATATTGTATAAGTGTCCTACAACCAGTTGATATTCTGCGGCTCTGACTACCAGATTTTTCTTCTGCGTCATGTTAAACTCTTGTGGCACAGTCCCTGTACTCAAGTATTCAATGACGTCAGTAAAATATTCATCAGCTACTTGGACTGAAAATAATTGTGCATCAGGGAATTTGTCTTCCAAGTTGGTAGGTTCTTTCCATTGATTACCTTTGATAGGTGATCAAGTTCTGCATTGATCTTCCCTAGTTTTACTATCACTTCAAAATCAAATTCTTGAAACAATAGTATCCATTGACAGATCCTCCCCCCCCCCAACACTGTCATGTTGACTAGGTGTTTGAGGGATGAATGATCTGTGAACATATTAAAGTGTTTACCTAGTAATTAATGTTTGAACTTATGAAGTGCATATGCCATATCTAGGCCTTCTCTTTCTGTAGTATTGTAGTTCTATTATGATTATGATAGTTTTCTACTAGTAAAAGTTATAGGATGATCCAATTCCTCTGCTCTTGGTTGCACCAAATTGCTCCAAGTGCTATAGTTTATGCATCTACATGTACATGGAATGTCTTTTTCCAATTTGGGAATACTAGAACAGGTTTTGTGACCATATTTTCATTTAGAGTATCCAAACCTTGTTGACAATCCTCATTCCACTTAAATTTAGTATCTTTCTCTAACAGTTTCTCCATGGGCACAGTGATCTGCACATACCTATTTACGAATTTCCTGTAGTAGCCTATATGTCCCAATGTTTCTCTCAGTTGGTGCACTGATTTTGGTGGTGGTAAATTAACAATGACTACAATCTCAGTAGGATCCACCAATAACCCTTGTTTGTAGACTATATTTCCCAACAGTTTTCCAAAAGGTATCCCAAAAATGCACTTCTTGATATTCAATGATATTTGACATTGCTTGCATCTTTCCAACATCAACCTTAACACTTCCACATGGTCTTTTAACATGATATATATGGTCCAATCATCCATATACACTTCTAAAAAATGATGTATGAACTCCTTAAAAGGAGTTATTACAACCCTTGAAAATATAGGTGGTGCATTCTTCATCCAAAAAGGCATGACTGTGTACTGGTAGGATCCCCATTCTATGGAAAAAGTGGTCTAATACTTGTCTTTTGGGGCTATCTTGACCTAATGGTAACCTGAGAATCCATCTATAAATGAGTAGGCCTCCTGGCCTCCCACATTCTCTAATACCTCTTTTGTGAAAGGGGTGGGAAAAGGGTCAAGTAGGAAATCATCATTCAATTTTCTTATATCGACACAGATCCTTATCCCCCCTTGTTTTGTTTCTTGCACTACCATAGGTAGTATCCTTTTAGATTCCTCCACTGGTTCTATGATTCCATCTTCTAACATGCTATCAATTTCTTCTTTCACTTTTTGCTTATATATTGGATTTATTCTATATGGTATTTTGTTGACAGATATAGCGTTAGGATTGAGAGGTATCTTCATCTCTCCTAGCTCTCCTACTATGACTTTAATCTATGTAAACATTTTTGGGAATAGGTCATTGTACTCGCGCAGTAACTCTGTTATTCGTTCCACTATTTGTTCATCCCAGTAGTCTCCAATGTTGGCCATTTTGGGATTCTTTGTTGTCCCAATGTTAACTTTCTTCACCTTGATTGGTGCAAAAAACACTTATGAATCCATACATGGACCTTCCACCTCTCTTTCACCTTAAAATTTTGTAATATGAATGTTGTCCAGGTCATCTTCATCTAGTGCTTCTTCTTCCACATGATAGCATGATAGTAGTTTCTTAACTGTCTGTATGTTTTGTTTTTGACACTCTATCATGAGTTCAATCCTTGTTTCATAAATAAATATCACCCCTCTTATTTGTTTGAGTGTTGAATCAACATTGGGGTTCTCATGTTCAAATGAGAAAGTGACAATAATTGTTTTTGTAATGTTGTCCATTCTGCAGTGCCTCTACGTAGTTCCTGGTCTACATACCAGTTTGTTGGAATTCCTTCCAATGTGTGGATGAGGTGATGAGGCCATTCCTTTGGTGGTGTCATCCTCCATAATGTTATTCACTTCTCCAAGTTTTTTTCTAGTGTCCCTTGTCCATCATATCTCTGCATCTCATTGCTTCCCTACTCTACGCTAAATCTAAGGCGCAGTAGTCGCTTACACTGGTACCGGTCATTAACTCTTTCTTTGTGTGCACCCCACCATCTTGCAGTTGTTTCCTTAAGTACAATGTCTAAGGACAAGAGCCTATGATTCTCTAAAACTTCATCTTCGTCTCTTGTTAGGAATTATTCTAATTCATTCACCCCATGAAAAATGGGAGGTTCTCTTATCTCGGTACCCACCCATCTTACTGCGTAGTCTATTCTTGTGCACCTTCTTGTGGATACTTCATGTAATATTTGTTGCCAATTTTCCAACCATGTATATGATTTAGAAGCACATGATGTGATGCTTCTCCAACTAAGTAATCCATATGCATTTGGGCTGACATAGTCTTCTACACATGCGTTGGTTCTGTATAACTAGTTGATTTCCTCCAGATCTAAGCAAGTGGGTTCTATGAACCTTTCTCTTTTAGATGGATCTAATGGCACAATTACTATGTATTATCTTGATTCAAGTGTCATCTTCCTTGTCTTCAAGTTGATTATGGATTGATTATCAAATGCCCAATCCAGCCCAAGCAATGTTGGATAAGGTGTTGTTACATCCACCATTTCTATCACTTCAAAGTTTGCCTTAGTACGCACTCCATCCAGATCCACTATCACACCCTTAAGCCTTCTAATTGGTAGAACTATGTGTTGGTTTGATAGCTTCAACTGGATAGGTGAATAACCTAGTGTGGGCTCTCCCATAAACTACCATGTCTTCTTGGGTAACACATTTACCTCGGAGCCTAAATCTAGTATGATGTCCCCCATATTGAAATCTCCAATGTTAGCATTTAATATGAATTTCCTGCTTGTCCTCCTTCTTGTATGGAGGTGATTGACTTTTTTCTATTTTATATTCCCCTCTACCTCTATGTTACATTTTTCTAACACATTTTTCAACATTTTAACAGATGATTGGTCATTCAGTAGCTCAACACAGGATTGTAGAAAATTCTTTATGGTACTTACTTGCGCTATAGGTGGTACTTCACTGGTGTGGTCCATTGATAAGGGCATATCGTACATTGTTAATTTCTGAGTATGATGCGTGATTGATGTAGATACAACATCTTACTTGAGGAACTCATGTCTTGCCTCCTTGAATATTTATTGTTTTATCCCTGCATCAAACTATTTTTGTGGTTCAGTATTCTTCTTCACCCATTAGTGTTGTGTTGGATCCTGTCGTACTGCGTCAGCTCCTGTCTTAGCTCCTCCAAATGTAACTATGTTAATATTTCTTCCATCATCCCTTGTCTTTGCAGAAATCCACTAAACATTCTAATTTTTCTGATTCCATTTTTCTTGAATTTTCCCCAAAAGTGTTGGGCATTCCTCTGTATCATGGTTTGTTGCACGAAAATACATGCATGTCACATATGGAAGTGGACATTCCCTTGCATAGTGTCCTAGTTGTTGGAAGTTATGGCATATTATTGGACCTCTTCCTCTTCCAAATACTCCTCTACCTCGTCCTCCACCTCTATATCCCCCTCGGTCTCCTCGCAGTGCATTGTACTGAGGCATTTGATTATACTGCATGGGGTTATAATGTGGTTGTGCGTTATTGTATTGAGTCTATGTTGTGTTATACTGTTGTTGTGCAGTGTTGTATGGAAGTGGTACCTGGTTAAACTGAGGTGAAACTTTCCCTATCATCATTTATGCCTACACCCTATAGGTATCTGACGTTCTCTCCTGCATCAAGTCCATTGTCCTACAATCTTTATCATCATGACCAACTAATTTGCAAAAGTTGCAATATCAACTCTTGGGTATTGTCTCATAATTATACATCATTGGATAATGATATCGATCATGTCCATGTTTTTTACATATCTCACACCATAGCCCTCATGTTGGAAAAGGGTTTGGTATCACTTTTTCCATGTACTGCATGAAAGTTGGGCATTCATTCTTGTGGTATCCTTCAATCCTACATGTGGTACAAAAAATAGCATCTCTTTTCTCTTTTCCCCTATTCTAGTTTAGTTGAAATTTGAGGTTCTTCATATCCTCCTTCATCTCCTCTATTTTTGTATTTGTCTTCTAATATTGGTTATCTTCAAGTTGTAGGGCTTCATGTAGAGCCTATGCTTGCATTTGAAACTTATGCTGCCTCAAAGGGTATTTCATGTGTGGTAGCAGTGAATTCACAAAGAGATGTATATGATGCATATCCTTCATGACATACTTCAATTTCCCCTTCAATCGTTTGAACCTCTGATCAATATCCCAAACAGACTCTCATGGTTTCTGTCTTATCTCAATAACCTCATTCATGTACTAATCTTCTGAACTAGATTTTTGAAATTCATTTATCAGTAGCTTCTTGACATCTGCAATCATCATTGTTGTTCCTAGTGGACTTCTTACAACTAATTTCATGTACCAATCTAGTGTGTGGTCTCTTATAGTGATAACTAACTACGCAAGTTTTATATCATCATCTGTGATAATCTTTTCTTCCCAAATATTCTCATAGATAAACAAGTATTTTCCACGATTCTTTGATGTCTCTCCCTTGAATTAAGGTAACCTAATAGTGGGATCATGTCCTACCATTTGGAACGGTGATGAACTACAACCTCCACGCGGTGTATATACTTGACTACTACTCCCTGAAATGGCTCCTCTAGTCATTGCTCCTTGTTTAGGTGCACTTCCTGTTGTCTTTATTCCACTAAAATTCGATTGTCTAAATGGTGGTGTTCTTTCTGGTGTATTAGTCACCCATGGGATTATGGGTTCCACACTGAAACTGAAATGGATATGATTCCATCCTTTTGTTCATGCCCTTGGACCTCTCATATTCCTTTCATATATTGCACACAAGATTTTGTTAAGTACCTATACCAGATCTGCAAATATAATTCAATAATACCAAGAATAAACTATAAACCATTCACCATAACATGAACACAAGAAATAGAGAAAACCCTTGAGGTAGGGTAACACCATATATTAATCATTATGGAAGGATAAAACTCCTCAAGCAATCCTTGCTTGTACAGTTACAATATTCTTCACTATGTTTCATTACATTGCCTACACTTCTTTATATAGCTCTCTCTATCTCCTAGGAACCTTCTAGAGAGCCTTCTCACATTTATTACATCCAACTAACATAGTGGACATTTATTAATATAGTGGACCTATTCCACCTTACATTGAATGACCACATTCCCATATATCAAATAACTTCCACTAATAACACATAACTACATTCACATTGGGTACCTCCCTATGTACCCCATATTACCTCTCTAGGTATACTACATTCCATCCCCCTTCACATGTTTCATCCTCGAAACATGAGAAGAAACCATACAGTATGACCGGCTAAGCAATGTGGCCAACTGGTACCAAGTATGACCATCCATCAATCCCAATGAAAGTTGAACACTATGTCTATCTGCTACCTTTCCACCCTTATCTTTCTTTGCATCATGTCGGGGTTTCCATGGCATTGTTTCTGTAGCTTAAGCTCTTCCCGTAGTGCCGGTAGTCCTCCATGCACCTCTTGACTGGTTTCCTGTCTCGTGCCCTGTTGGTGCATAAATGTGTTGATGCACATGCCCTTGCCTTGATGACTTTTATGTCTCTATATGATGTGGATGGCGATATACAACAATTGTAGGAATTTTTTCTTTTTCTTTCAAATATGCAACACTTTGTGCCTTTGAGTCAATGACCTCCTTAGCTTCTCGATTATGTCCTTCTTGTAGTTTTTCTTTATCTCCTTCTGTAGACTCTGCCTCTGATTCAACTTCAGACTGGGCAATAACTTCTTTTCTAGCTTCCATGGGTCCATCTTTCTTACTAAGAGACACATCTTGCAATGTGATTTTATTTTTATTGTACCACAACTTTAAAAACTTCTTTTTCACATTAATATTAATGGTACCCACTGATTCTATCCAAGGATATCCCAAAACAATATCCACTTCACCCATATCCATAGCATAAAAATCTGAATGCAACACATATTTTTCCATGGTAATCTTCAAATCTTTAAAAATTTGAACATTTTCACCCTCAACCTTTGTGCTTTGAATATTCTTTATTGGAACTTGCAATCTATTAACCAACTGAACATTCATAAAATTATGCATGCAACTAGGGTTAATAGAAACAATGATATTTTCTTTATGAATACAACCATGAACCTGT
>ML788683.1:312906-323789 GCA_009831015.1 Picea engelmannii | reverse complement strand
TGAAGACAAAGCATATTGATGTTCAGTATCACTTTGTGAGAGACATGGTTGAGGAAAAGAAGGTGTTGCTGGAAAAGGTTGACACTTTGAAGAATGTTGCAGATTCATTGACAAAGTCTGTGAGCACAGAAAAGTTCTCCTGGAGTAGAGTAATAATGGGCATTGTTGCCCTGGATTGTTGACTATATAATCCCCTGGACCCCTGGATGCAAAGAAAACAACAAGTGGGAGAATGTTGGGTATGTGTTATATTCTTTGCATGTGTGTGTGTGTGGGTGCGTCAGATACGTCAACTACGTCTGACGATCCCTTCACCTAGAGCTCTATCGTGTACGCTGGGTGCTTTCCTAGGGGGGTCCCAAGGGGGGGAAGGTATGCCCCCCCTGGTTATGTGCAGCATTCGGCAACAGGCAGTAGCCCGGGGCCGATGGGGTTCGGGGTAGCACCTCAAAATATTTTTTTTGGGCGGTTTTTGCTATTTTTAGTAGATTTTACTATTTTTAGCGAATTTGTAAATTAATCCCGGATTAAGGGATTAGGGTTTTGGTATCTATAGAATACCTAAAAACATTGTATATATTGTATGGAAAATGGTGAAATTCGATATAATAAAAATAAGAAAGGTTTTCCCGGTTGAGGGTTTCCGGTATAAAATCTTTGTGTACTCTATGTATAAGCCATTGATTAATTTCTGTATTACTTAAGAATCTATATGCATTGTTTTACTTCACAGGTTTAAAACTTACAGTTTGAACCCCTTTATATAGTGCTACCATCACCTAAGAACATTCTAGAGGAGAAATCTTCTAGAAGTAGAACCTTCTAAGAAGTCCTCTTACATTTATTATATCTAACTACCATAGTGAACCTTATTTAATAATATAGTGGACCTAGTCCACCTTACATTGAATGACCTCCACTATTATCACTATGGGCCCCCTGGGGCCCCCCACTACCTCTCTATCTACCTTACATTCCATCCCCCTAATGAAAGCGTTGTCCTCAATGCTTGATGTACAACCATATACCAAGGTCCCATGGATAATTGTGGACCATAATGTTGAAGAAGACTGGAGAACCAAGGTCTCATGTAGAAAGGAAAGCCACCATGTTGAAGTACTCCAACCACCATTGTAATCCCAGGTCCCATGTCCAAGTGCTCATGTGAACTCCTCGTGGAAGATTTTGGAACCCAATAACCAACTCAAAATGATGCTCCAAACACTGACACCTATCATGTGGATCCAAATAAGAATATCCATCCACATAGTGGAAAACGGTCGTAGCAGAATCTGGAAGGAATAATACTACAGTAGAATATGCAGGATGGACACTGGTAATAATCATTGGCTCTCGATTTGTCACATTGATGCTCTCTATAGAAGGTGGATTAGAGTCATTAAATAAAATATGAAAGTGGTTGTCATCCCAGAAATGACAACTATCCATATATCAATCATCACAATCGACCTCAAAATCATACTAAGCATATATTTCTTGATTATATTCATCCCTGATGTCTTCCATAAGAAATATTTGTTTCATGTTATCCAATGAATCTCAAATACTACGAAAACTATCATTGAGGCCATTTGCAAGGTCATGCAATCTAGCATCCAATGTCTCATACAATTTGGATTTGAATGCTTCAAGAATTCCCTTGAGGGTTTGAGAGGAAATAGCCATATGAGTACCCTATGAACTCTTCGGTCCCACATCCATCATAAAAAAACCTAAAAAATAGAACAATAAGTTACTGCAGAAAATCGCGGCGTTTTCCGGAAAAACCCTGAAAAACTGTTGAATTTAAAATGTTCATAACTTCACTTTCCGGACTCCGTTTTGGCTGATTTTTTTTTTTAAATTGGGTGAAATTGTGAGAGGAAATCAGATATGTAATTTATTTGAGAAAATTAGGCCTCCATATGCTACCAAAAGAAAAAAATAAAAATAAAAATAAAAAATTGTGCGGTCGTCCGCTTAAAAAACCCTGAAAATTTGCAGATTTTAAAACTTCAATATCTTGACTTCCCGAACTCCATTTCGGACGATTTTTTTTTTCAAATTGGGTGTTTTTCTGATAGAAACTCATATCCACAACCTATTTCTGCAATTTTTTCACAAAAATGTCGCGGCCCTCTTTTTCTTCTCCAAAAAAAAAAATCTGCAAAAATAAAAAATATTTGTCCACAATGTCTGCCAAGGAAAGTGCTTTGATACCAATTGTTAAGAACCAAATAGTTGAATGAAAAAGCACCACAATATATATATAAGAACAATATGCAAAATCTCTTTTATTACTATCAAACCCTTGAGGTAGGGCAACACCATACAATGGATCCTATTATGGAAGGGATCCTCTCATGTTCACTTGCCTCTTCGAGGGGGCATCCTCCTATTGGGCTTCCGCTCCAAATACAATACTTCTCTTCATATCTTATTACATTGCTTGAACCTCTTTATATGGTGCTACCATCACCTAAGAACATTCTAGAGGAGGAATCTTCTAGAATTATAACCTTCTAAGAAGTCCTCTTACATTTATTATATCTAACTACCATAGTGAGTCTTATTTAATAATATAGTAGACCTAGTCCACCTTACATTGAATGACCTCCACTATTATCACTATGGGCTCTCATACCAATTGTTAAGAACCAAAGACTGAATACAAAAGCACCACAACAGATATACAAAAAAAATATGCAAAATCTCTTTTATTACTATCAAACCCTTGAAGTAGGGAGTTATGCCTACAAAGACCAATTAGAAAAAGGAAAGATCACTGATAGTGTATGTGATAGGAAAATTGGTAGATTTAATGTGTAGTGGGGTTTCCATAGCCAAATATTCATTTGTTCGAATTCCCATAGTCGAGATTCAAATCAACATGACCATAATCCCTAATACCTTAATTTAGATAGCGGTCTCCATCAACGTCATGACTTGAGAAACTATGAGGACAATAGCATTGATAGGCCTTAGACAAACCCAATGATTTTGCAGTTGGTTGACCAATCCACTATAAAACTAGAGGGAATCATAGAAGATGTAGTAATATCAGTGGAATCCTTGTATTACCCCATTGATTGTATGTTCCTACAACCAATGACCTCCTTGGGTGGCTACCCCTTGATTTTGGTATGACCATGGCTAGAAATATTTGATGCCTATATAGGATACATATCTAGGATCATGACAATTACTCATGGAATTTCAACAAAACAACTCTCTGTGTACTCCCTATCCAAGCCTATTATCGATACAAAGGCACCCATTTGGGTGGATGATGGGGAGGATGAACATGAGGAGGTTTCCCAACAATTATATTTAGTAGACCAATACCTTTTTGTGAGAGAGAATATAGAAGATAATTAGATCAATAATTTTATAGCTTATGCCTCCCTTAACACCTTATCGACGTGGCTTTAATCATATCCTAAGCACGCATGATCAAGAAAACATTTCCATTGTTGATGCACCACCAATACCACAAGAGACACACACTACTGAATGCCTTAATTCTTCGACTGGACATGTAGAGATGAACCCAGGAATTTTTTTGAACATTAGTCGAGGGTTTTATGAATCACAAAAGAAGAAACTCATTGAGGTCCTCATAAATTAAAATAATTATTTCTCCTAAGAATACACAGATATGAAGGGAATCCACCCAAATTTTTGTATACACCATATATCTATCAAATAATAATCCATACCCATTCGACAGTCGCAACGCAGGATGAACCCAAAATTGAAGGAGATAGTAAGGAAAAAATTAGAAACTGCTCTCCATAAATTTCATCTATCCTATCTCTGATAGACAATGGGTATCCCCTCTCATTATAGTTCCCAAAAAGAATGGGAAATGGAGGATCTTCATTAACTATAAGGAGTTAAACAAATCCACCCACAAGAACCATTTTCCCCTACCCTTTATTGACCAAGTGTTGGACGCATTGGCCAGGAAGAAGTAATTCTCTTTCCTCAATAGGTTTAGCAACTACAACCACGTTCAAATTTCACCCTAGGATCAAAAGAATACCACATTCACTTTCCCATGGGGAACATTTCCATATATGGTGTTACCATTTGGAATTTGCAATGCTCCAACTACCTTTCAAAGGGAAGTTCTTGGTATATTTTTTGATCTCATTCATGAATATGTAGAAGTGTATATGGGCGATTTCATGAAATATGGTTACACCTTTATATCAGCTCTCATTCACTTAGAGGAAGTACTTAAGAGATGTGTGGATTCCAATGTCTCTCTTAGCAATGAAAACTGCACCATGGTGTTAACATAATGTATTTTCCCAAGGCATCATATCTCTCTAGTAGGTATACGGGTTGATGAAGCAAAGATATAGGTAATACGTAATCTTCCTCCCCCCAAAACACAAAAGAGGTAACAAATTTTCTATTAAAGGATTGATATTATAGACACTTTATGGAAAAAAATTCAAAAATTGCATGTCCCTTATTCCTATTACTCACAAAGGATGTTAAATTCAATTGGAATCATAGGTGCAAGACTGCTTTTGAAGAACCAAAGGATAAATTAATAACAACTTTTGTCTTTATGACACCATATTGGTCCTTGCCATTTCACATATCCACAAATGCATCAAACAACACCATTGGTGTTGTGTTTGGAAAACAAGAAGAATAATGTAATCCATATACAATATAGTTTAAGTAAGAATCTTATACATGTTGAGATAAATTACACATGAAAAGCCACCAACAAATTTTGTGGATATGCTTTCCCATGGACTTAGAGGAATTGGAAGTGGATTTTATAATCCTTTATTCCTATTACTAGTATTTCTTATTCAACATAAAATACAACTTATGATAAATATATCTACTTCTCCTTGCATCTTTTGCTAATAAACATACCTTTGCAAGTTACTGATAGTCTTCTTGACACCAAATGATTAGCAACCTTGGAGGTCTGAGCCTTTCTTATCAATTGTACTTTTTTTTTCTTTGGTACACAAATCTTCCCCAACTTCAAAGATAATCCATTTTGGAGATGGTAATCAACATGTGCTTTTTCTTTGTGTCCTTACAACTACCAATACACCTCCTTGAAGGCCCAATATTCCACATACTCATCCTTGTATTATTCATAGATGATTGAATCCATGTGCATAATGGATCCCAAAGATATAATATTTGGTGTCGGTGGTCTACATAGAAACTCAACAACATGTTGGTTGCGTTTTTGTTATATTTAATCAAGATAAAATTTCCATAGAAATATAATCCATTTAAAGTGTCTTACTTATTGGAGTTTATTATGATATTGTAAATATTGTAAATAGTAGTGATCAATATGATGTTCTCTTTCCCCAATAGATGGTGCTTTCATTTCTTCACTACCTAATCTAGGGTATAGAGATCCTTGTCATATATAGGGTAGTTCAATATTTTTCCACAAAATAGATCTATATGATAGAAAACCAGTAACNTGCATTAATAGTTCTCACATAGAATACCCATTATCATCAATTTATATTTAAAAATACTTCTACAACTTAGCCAGTCCCAAGACCAAGGCTTTACTAATATTCTACTTTAGTTCTTCAAATTATTTGTGCTACTTCTTACCTAACTAGAAAGTCCTACCTTTGGTTGATATAGCATGAAGTGGTGCTATCATAGTTGTAAATGATTCTATGATATTTCTTAGATATTAGGTAGATCCCATAAAACTCCTAAGTTACATGACATTAGTAGGTGTGGGACATTTTAGAATTGCCTCTATCTTTGTAGGATCAATCTTCAACTCCCCTCCACCAATCATGTGACCCAAGTGCATTAAGGACTACTTAGAAAAATCACACTTATTTGTGTTTGTTGGCATCTAGTGTTTCCTAAGTGTTTATAATGATTGTTTCATATGCAAGCCATGCTGCTCCCAAGTAAAAATAAAAATCAAAATGTCATTGAAATATACTATGACAAGTGAATCTAGGAATGGAGGCAACACATCAATCATTAAATTGTTGCATCATTCATTAAATTCATAAAAATATATGGTGCATTATTCAAAACAAAAGTAATTATTAAAAATTTGTAAATATCTTTCCTCATATTGAATATGGTATTCCAAACTTTATGATATCCGGATTTCAAATCTAGCTAGGTGAAACACTTTGCATGATACAAATAATCTAGCAAGTCATTGATCTAGCAAAAAGAGTATTGATTATTGAGAGTGATATTTTTAGAGCCTTCTATTCAATGCACACTCTCCATGTATCATCCTTTTTTGGAACCAATATGAATCGAGAAATGCATCGTGAAGTACTTGTCCTTATGGCACCCTGCTCCAATAATTTCTGCAACTTCTTCTTCACTTCATCCGAAATATGAACTATCTATACAATCCTATATTTGGTAAAGGAGAGTCTAGTAGTAGATCTATCTCATTCTCCACTTCCATTCAGGGTCGCATTACTTTTGGATATTGAAACACTTCAGTGTATGCCTACAAAATATCCCTCAATTGTTGTTTCTATTCTTTTGTGCATCCTTCAAAACATACCCTGACACCAGGAGAGTTGGTGTCCTTCTAGTTTTGTCTTAAGAAAATATGTACATATTTCTTAATTGAACTAATCAAGATCTTATTTTGGTGTGCACTTTGTACACAAAGATTAGACTTTGCCTTGTGTGCATTGATGTTAAATTATTTACCATCCTTCCTTAGGCGGCACTAGTTTTCCCTTCTCATAAAGATGTCATCAATCATATATATATGTGTGTGTGTGTGTGTGTGGGATACCAATCATTCTACCACAAATATAAATATGAATTAAATTGACTTCTATTTCATATTTCATTAATTAAATTTTCACTGATAGAAAATACAAGCTTATAATAATTGATAAATTTTAACATTACATCCTTATTCACCCAACCCAAAAGGGTACGAATGAGGGTGATCATGCATTTTTAAACCAAGATCACTTACTGGATCATATGAAATGATATTTTTCTATTACCCAAAATCTAACAAAGCATCTACCTTGTTCTTCTTTATCTAAATCTTGATATTGAACAACCTTTTCATCTTCTTATTATATTTGGGATGGAAAGTACTTATATTCACCTCTTTATTCACTATTGTGTAGATAATATTTTCATTCATCTAAGTTTACTTCTATCTCCTTTCCTGTTTCCATTAAAAAATTCTTCCTCTTGTAATTCTCCCAATTTCAACTCCTAGGATTCAACTCTAGATGTGGTTTCCAACATGTTTATTTTGTGTGACCATCAATGTTGCAATTGTCATGGGGTTTATTAGGGTCCTTGAAGATGTTAGTGTTGAAAAACTTCTTATTCTTTCCTTTTCCCTTCTTTTGTCCCTTACTGGAAGCTTTATTTCAATTTGTCTACTTCAAACCATTTGGTTGTTCCTTCCTCTTGTCATAATGTACTAGTGATGTACACATTCCTCATCTATGGTATTGGTCCTAAATAGCATAATTTTCCTTCTTAAGTAAGTATGAAGACCATCTAGGTACTTGATGACCACATATAAGTCCTAGGGACTTAGTCCTAGCTGGATGGATTCCTTTTGGAACCATATAATGTACTCTTATGCACTCTATCTTTGCCTCTAGTGGTAATAGTGCCATTGAATCATTTGTTCCTCTTCATACTTAATAAGGTAAAACTAGGAATCAACGAGGTCTTTAAATACCTCCCACTTAGTTACTAGCAGGTCTCCCCCAGGCCAAGGGCCTCAATGTCACTCTCCCACCAATTATATTCATGGATTTAAAGTTTTATTTTATAAAAATGGTCCATATATAGTGGGCCTATGGACTATCTATATCCTCAACACAGATAGTAATTGTGGAGTAAGAAATATACTCTCTCTCCTCTTTTCACTTTTAGACTATAAAACACTAATCTGTAGGAAAATTATACCTAAGAAAAAATGAAGGTTGTCTATTCTTACAATAGTGTAATTTGGAAACCATTATTTACTCATCCATTACCATTCACCACATGATTCAGATCACCATATAAATGACATAAGGAGTCAGTCTAGTCAAGGCTCATCTCCAAACCATAACAACAATTTGAAGTATAGTTAGTAGTTCGTGTACAATAAAAATCATCAAAACTAAAACTAGAAAAATGTTATATCTTAATGGAAATCAATATAATGGAGTTGACTTGGGAATTTATTTTACACATAGTTTTCAAAAGGGGTATGAAACAATGAACAATGAACAAAAAACATGAATGAATTGTCTGGTAAATGACAAAAACCAATTGTAAGCATAATGTGGGGATCTTCCCAATGAATGATACAGGGAAATATCTCAAGCCACTATCAAATCATAGTTACACATCACTTAAAAGGAAATTTGTATTAAGACTCAAGTAGTGCTAGTGATAGAGAAGTTAAAAATATTTGATAGCCATTGATTTTACAAGGCACTATGATAGGGGTGCTATCATGAGTCTAACCATCTCATTGAACAGGAAAATATCATTGGAATGTAACAATGAATCCACAATCTCAGTAATGAATTCTTGAATTATGTGGGTAATCAATAAAATATTATGTGTGGTACTTTTCCCATTGACTGAGACACAATGATATGTTCAAGCCACTTATCAACTCAACCTCATACATTTCTCAATCTCACAACATAACGATAGAAAATACACATAAGAGAAACTAATAGGTGTCGGTGAATGGAAAACAACAACGCCAATGTTGGTCCAATGATAATTATTTGGTAACATGAAGCATGGAATTAAATGGGATTATGTGCCCATAATACTCAAGAAAATATGTAACTAGTGAATTGACGCAGTCAAACAAACAAACTAAATGAAACCACACAAAAATTGACTATGTGAGACAATATTTTTTAGTCTGGAAACCCAATTTGAGAAAACAATCTTGGAATGGATATGATCGGTCTATTATTATCAGATTTTATAGAGAATTACATAGTATCATGGTTTTCCATGTTGTTAGAAGCATACTATGTAGGAAAACCAATGTCTCCTTGCTAAATGTTGCCCAAGAACTCCCTCTTCCTTCTAATTCCTACATTTTAACATTAAGTGAGGAGCGATTTCAAAAGATCAAGAATCCTTGGCACTTATGTTGCCCCAAACAACAATGCTCATCTTTGCTCTATTTATTATTAGTATTATTATTTTTTCTTTACCTTTCTTGTAGCTTGCAAGGTTGTTTCATTTGATAGATGAGTAGGTTTCTAAGACTGTGGAAAAAAAAAACCAACAATCACCTTAACCCCTTCCCTCTTCCACTATGTTTCTCATATGTTGAATTTTTTTCTTAAAGTGAGTCTTATGTCATGGTTGTTTCAAATATGTTTCAGATCAAAAAAAATATTTTCTACTCACATACTTTATGCACACTAAAATAGATGTCTAATTGTTGCAACCAATTTTTCAATTTAAGTGCATCAACCTCACCTTTATGGGCTTGATCTCAACATTTTCTTTCATCTTAAATATGTGTTGAAAAGTCTAGTTACTAGAGTCACATTTTTTGGTCTTTAGTTCTTCCTTCTCTTCCCTTTATTCCTCATGTTTTTCTAGTTTTTGGTGATATTTGAGATTCTTTGAAAAGGGATCAATACTTTTCTAAAGAGTGGGCATGAGTACAGCCATAATACTAGAAATATTATCCACTTGATCTTCCAACCTTGTAAACGTCCTTTTTGCTTCATCAAGGATCTTTCTTGGTGCTCTTCATCCATTTCTACAAATTGTAGTTTCTTCTTAACTCTTCTTGTGATGACCTTAGGATAAATAGGGTACAATTATCTTGCATGTTTTAATTTCTTGACTTGGGTAAGCATAAAATAAGCATCAAACCACAAATATCCCAAGAAAACTTTCTCTAATATTTATATGATATGTAAACTACCTTGGATATTTCGATGGTCAGCTCAACAAAATAGATCTGAATGTAAAATCACTATAGAGAGCCTATGATCAACTGTGCCACTATTTTTTTAAACACTTTAGAAGAAATAAAATCACACCATTTGGATTCTTTAAATATTAAGACATATGAAATAAACTACAAAAGAAATATACACACAATGGAACACAAATACTTTCCCCAAAAACCTATACGAGAAAATCATGACTCAATGAAGGATTGTGCCTTTTGTGTTCTTTTATTATGGAGCTTACAATACAAAATACAAATCTTTCCAAGCTTATTTTGAAACTATAAGACACAATGGTATTTTATAGTCATCTTCCATATGATTTTATTTTTTTTCTCTATTAGCACCTCCTTCAGACTCTTACTCATACTAGGGAACAACTAGTGGCTACTGAAAAATTGAATCATCTTCCCTCCTTATGCTAGGTTTTTGATAGCTAGAATTAGGGTTAGGGTGAGGTTTAGGGATTTGAAATACACTTGGAACTTCCATGATGCTTTTGAAATTTTCTAGTCGATTCTCCCACATTACTAACTTCCCATATTCTAATTATGGTGAGTTAATGTGGTCACCAATTGTGCATGTTGGGAATATTTGGACTCTCACCTTTCCAAGGCATGAACTTTATCATATAAACTCCATTTTAGATTCACGATAGCTCGTTGGCAAGGTAACGATGAGAAGAAAAAAAACATTCAAAGCTTATGCAATCCTTTAGTAACCCTAAGTCATTGTAAAGCCCAAAAATATGGTTTAGTGCTTCAAAAATGCATTAATAACCCAAATTTGACAAAATAAACACCATCACTAAGTTGTTCTAAATTCTAATCTTCCATATTTAAAGCATCCATAAATTCATATGATATTTATGTAGATTTTGATTTTGATTAATAAAGCGATTATGGATTAATGGAA
>ML788683.1:297695-312791 GCA_009831015.1 Picea engelmannii | reverse complement strand
ATACTATGTTCAACAACAAACGCAACATGGACACTGCATCCACCATTGTATTTAATCTTTCAATATTATAGGCCAACAAAACTATTGGACACCTTACACACAACAGAAGGAATGTCAAGTCGTGTGTAAACTTTAGAGTGCGTTGACATAGTTAGTTTAAAAAGTCATAAAAATTGCTTGTAAAAAATCATATCAATTTTAATCACCAAAAATTAAAATGGCTAAAACAATATTTCATTTCTTAGCTTGATAAAATGTCGTATTAGAAAATACATTTAAAAAAATATAATTTATTAAATATATAAAAAATATAATTAAATACTAAAGTCTACCCAAAAAATCAATAAATCGTCCATGATAATTTAAATAAGAAAACAAAAAATATAATAGTCAACTATATAAGTGAATAATTACACTATTGAATTGAATATATTTTAATTCACTCATAAGAACACCCTATCAATTATAATATAAAGAAGCAATCTAGGTAGGTATATATTGTATATTAAATTAAAGTGATTAAAATTGTGATCTAACCACTTAACTTTTTATTGGGAATTATAACTTTTCAAATTTTAGAGCGTTGGAAATTTTAATTATGAAAAAAAGATGCTTTTGGGAGTTATGATTATTTTATTGGAAATTGTTTCAATGAATTGAGCCATATAATCAAAATGGATAAAAAGAAAAATAAAGTCATCACCATATCTTTGTAGATTTTGTAATCAACAATTAATTGATTTTGGAAAAATCGAAAAATGTTCAAAATTCTATTGGAACTTGAAAGAAATCATTGTGATAGTTGACCTTCCAAGGCACACCATTAAAAATTAAAAGTGTGATGAAGAAGAGCATGGGAGGGAACATAGAGAATAAAATGAAAAAGGGAAGTAACAGATATGGACACATGCAAATTTTCTATCATTGAGTAACAATACACTAAATTAGTGTATAGCTCAGACTTTTATAATTAATTTTCTGCTCAATAAAAAATCCCTTAGAACCTAGTTTTCCCATTTGGATTTTGAGCATAAAAAAAATCTATGTTGTCTATAGTGTGAATTCATTGTTAAAAAAATTATTTGTATATAGTGTGAATCCATTGTTATGTGATCAAGTATGGGTAGGCTTGGTTCTAGGTTTTAATTGTTGTTTGAATATTATGTAAACCACTAAAATTACTCTAGCACTGCCTCAATTCTCTGCTCCATATGTTATGTTCCCTACAACAAAAATTCCAGATATATATTATAAATATTCACATTTTCCAATCGCATTCAACTTTTTCAAATGGGTTTCCAATTACAAACTAGAATGTTGGGTTTGCATAAAAAGAGTAGAATTTGTTTATTTGGCAAGTGGAATGATACTATTGTTTGGCATTGAATTTATGAGAGTGAGTTGTTAGAATTTGAATGAACATTAGATCTTTATTTTCTTATAGTGTTGTGATTGCACATTTCTAGATACTAGGAGTGTTTACAATTGTCTTGGAGATGGTGTGGCTTGTTTTCCACTGTTAGGAATTATTCTATCCATAATAAACATATAAACCAAGTGATGAATTGGATTTTCATAGGGCTCATTAAAATTGAAAAATAATTAATTTTCCACAAGATATCCATGTTCACGAGATGGACAGGACATAGGCCTACCATTAATGAATCATAAGGTACCAGAGAAGATTTATTAGAGACATTGATGCATATTCCATGTGAAATTCCTTGAAGAGGGAGAAGTTTGAAGAGTGGAGAGACTTCAATAGAAACTAACAATAGGAAATTCAGTATTGGAGGCAGAAAGTAGATAAGCTAGAAAAATAACTTGTCAAATGCAAAGACTCTTGCACCACCATGAGGATATAATTATATAGGAGCATATTGAAACTCTTCAATTGGTGTAGAAATTCACTCAGATAGATAATTGGAAAGACGAGAGGTTCACCGAAGTGACTACTTAGCTATTCTAGGATTTGGAAACCAAGGAAAAGGCCTTCAAGAAACTACAAGCAGCTATCAAAAAAACCAAGAAAGCCCCTTCCATTGCCATTGCAAAAGATAACACCATGAGAGAGCCAATCATGATAAAATCACCTTCCAAGAGCCTTCCTCAAGCCATCTTTGGTGACTTTGAAAATTATAGTAGAGGAATTGGTTCCGAGCTCATGAGGAAAATGGGATATGATGGCCAAGGGGTCGGAAAAGGAAAGGAAATCCAAGGTATTATGGTCTCAATTGTATCTCAATAGAGGCCCAAGCATGATGTATTAGGATTCAGTGGACAAGAAGCCATCGCAAGTTCAAATCAAACCACCCTCATCAAGGAAAGAGGATCCAGAAAAGAAGTCATTCCCATGGAGGAAAAGGAAGCTAGAGAAGGAGTTTGCATCCAACCACTCAAATATTCTTGTAGAGGATTTGAAGAGGGAAGCAAGGAGATGATTTTACCATCTAAATCCACACGAACTCTTAGGGGACCAAGAAACCAAGTTGTTAAGCATCATCACAAATTGAAATGGTATGGCATAGTATATTTTCTTTGTTTATGTTGCAAGAAAGTGGATCATAAGGATAGAAATTATTTTCACTCTAGAAGGAAAATAAACTAATGTAGGAACTATTGTGAATACTATATATTGACTAGGATGTGAGAGTCTAAATTTCGGAGGGTTCACCCGAAAATTCATCAAAAGAATCAAACAATCAAGAAGAAATATTGGAGAATCAAGGTTAAGGGGAAAGAGGAGTTGTTGGCACTTGTAGCCCAAGGAGAAGTGGTTTTCCAATGACCTATTGCAACAATGATGTCATATCTACCCAAGAGATGGACAACAAAATTATACCAAAGGTCTCCCCTATTAAGATCTTGTATTTCATCCCATAGTAGATGAATCCTTTCTTGGAGACTTGTTGAAGATTACTTGATGGAAACAAATGAGGTTGGCACACAAATGCATAGAAAAATAATATTGAAGGGAGTTGAATATTTTGGGAACTAAATGCCTACAAATGGGGAGATGTGATCTGGATTGGATAACTGCAAAAAAAAAAAATTGTAAGCTTTGAAAGAAGTATTTAATTGTTTTTGAAAAAGTTGATAAAATGTTTGAAATTCCCTTGAAAGTTGAAACAAACCATTGTGATGGTTTGCCTTCCAAGGAATTCCATTGAAAATGAAGGCTGTGATAAAAACGAGAATGGAAGGGAATGAAGAAGGGCAATAGAAGAGATGAGATGTCCAAGAAGTAGTATGCTTAATGACCGGAGGAGAAGAACACAATGCTCCCAGGATGAGATAAGATTGTTGTTGGGCCATGTTCATCTACAAATTTCCTACAAGTGAGTAACAATACACTATATAGGTGTGTATCTTACCCTTTTGGAACCAATTTGCTACTTAATAGAAAAACCCTAGAATCTAGTTTTTCCATTTGGATTTCTATGTTTTATATGGTGTGAACTCATTATTGTGTGATCAAGTATCAATAGGATTGTTTTCAGTTATGAGTTTTAATTTTTATTATTATTATTATGTAAACCACAAATTACTCCAACGTCTTGATTAAACCCAATCACTAATTAATTTACCCCAGGGTTGGCCATGCATTGAATGCCTACTTACAACCATACACTTTGTTCCCTATCACACAAATTCTAGAGATATAAATATTTTCATTTTACCATTGTCTTCAACTTTTGTCAAATGGGTTTCCAATTACAAACTAGAATGCTAGGTTTCTCATCTTAATAGACAAAGGAAGAATTTATCTATTTGGCAAGTGGAATGATATTTTGTTGTGCATCGAATTCATGAGATTTCATTGCTAGAATTTGAATGAACAACAAATATGTGATTTCTTAGAGTGGTGTGATTGCACATTTACACACATTGGGAGTGTTGGCAATTAGATTAAACACAATGTGGCTTGCTTCCCATTGTTGGGCACTATTTTAGCCATCATAAACATGTAAACCAAGAAATGTACCATATTTTCATAGAGCTCATTCAAATTATAGATTAACAATTTACAATGAAGGAGGAAATCGTTCCAATGCATTGATTTCAATGACAATAAATTCCATTGATTTTAACAATGATACAATAAGTGGTATGTGTGAAATATGCCTAAGATCAATCAAGTAGTTGCATTGATTTTAGCAATGACATAATGCAAAAAAAATAAATTAGAGTGCATTCAATGCACTTCTTTAATACTGATATCTTAAATGTGTATTAAGAAATAGGGAATTAGAACTCATATCTTAAATGTGTATTAATAAATAGGGATTCCCATTCGTATAAGTTTTGTTTTTTTGAAGTTTGTAGTGTGTATTAAAATCAGCATCCATTTATTTTGCATGTCAATATATTTACAATCATTATACACCATTGACAACCATTATGTTTTCTCGTAGTGAAGAAATGAGTGAGATATACAGTAATTCATCTACAAACAACCAATAAATCATTGATTATAAAACACAAAACATGATATTGAACTATATAAAAGTGAATAGTTTCACTCATAATATATGTTGTGCATGAAATATGTCCAAGTGTAATCAATGAATTGCACAGATAAACAATGATATAACACAAAAAAAGGTGCATTGATTTAAGTGATATGCAATAAAAAATGATTGAGTGCATTGATCTAAGAAAATATATAAAGAAAAATGATTAACAAATTGACTTCAACACCACATAGTGCAAATTATAGTTAAATGACTTTAAGAATAATATAGTGGAAAACAATTTCAAAACACATATTATAATGTTGTGAAAAAAAATATTAATTATAAGTTGAAGTCTACCACTTTGTTCAATAATTGGATGTCATTATTGTGATAGTATTTGCAAATTAAAACCATTGTATTCATTATGCTTTCTTGTTATAATGTTAAGATATATAGAATGCATTGATATATACAAATGTATTAAGCATGAGAGCATGCAAATAAACTTAAATAGAATTATAAATAACATATGAGGTTGGAGAAATAAACTTTTAATATTGGAAAGCAAGAAAAGATGGGTATGACCTTCATTGCAAAGTTTAGAGTTAAAACATGGTATGACCTTGCAAAGTTTAGAGTTAAAAGATGGACAAAAAAGAAAAATTAAGATTGATTAGTTTGTAATCTAAATTGCATATGATACTTAGTAAATTCTATGGGATCAAATTCATTTAGCACATATTCATGTACATCATGATAAACATATAAAATTTTGAAGTGGTGAGCAATGATGAGAACAAGCCTAGATCCATCTTAGCTCCAATCTATGACTCCTTGAAGGGTCAAATCTCTTGAATATAAAGTTTTCTTCTAGTTTTGCACTCAAAACAATTTTGCAAAGATTGCATTTTCCAAAAACATCAACATCTCCTCTTTGTCCTATTGTAAACTAATGGTCAAAACCTTTGTTTATTTTACAATTAATATATTTTCCAACTACAAACTTAACATTGGAATTAGTTGCCCATGTCTCTCTGAGTTTATATACATAAACAAAACTTAGATAAAACAATTCTACACAAAATTAACAACAATCTAAACATACTAGGATTTGGATATTTTACATTAGTATTTTTCCAACCATTTTTGTCCAAGTCATAAATTTCAATAATTGAGATTGGCAGATACAATAGCGGTTTTGAGGGAACTCAAACCATTTTTTCAATTAAAAAAAATGAAAATCTAATAATTAAAAATTACATTTTCAAGAATTCTTTTATAACCGGTGAAATTGACTAGAAAAATCCAAATATCCAAATTGTGGAGAACTTAACTRGTAATATTCTATTTTAATTTTTTTCCAGGGAAATAATTTAATGCGTTTCATATAAATGGTTGAAGGGCAATGAAAGTAAAGGGATTAAACCCGTGTACGTTAACAGAGTCATGAAGTCCCAGCTACTCAAGTTGTAATGCTAACAATTTCTATTCGACCAGGTAGTTTTCATTACGCCGAAAAGCTCTTCACAACTTCCTTGTATTTTTTAATGCATCAGTTAACCTGTTTACTTTTTAACATTTACCTAATCATATTAAGAAATTACTGTATCACCATATGATTGCCACATTTAATGATTAACCTTTGGAATTACCACATTTAAAATTAACTTTTGGATTTCCTCAACTCTATGTGTGTTTCAACTGTCCGTGCGTTTCAATTCACAGTGGTGTACTGGAATGCTGTCCATCTAAATAACTTTCAATGTTCACCAACCACAACACCAACCACTTTGCGGCTGTGCTAGTAATAATATACTTTGAAATAATCCTTCAGCGATGCAGACTTTATGACAGTATATCCTGAGATATGGACCATCCAATGTATATTTGAGATATGGAAGTATGTATATCTCATTACCTACTGCCATAAATGTTGTACATGTGATTAACTGATTACATACTGATTAACTGTATGTATATCTGATTAGATACTGTATATATGGAAGTATGTATATGTGATTACATACTGATTAACTGTATATTGCTTCCAAGTTGTAGCGGGGTGGGTCCTTTGGTTTTTAATTCTGCCCACAGATGTCTCAACACTGAAATCTTTTATTATATCGTATGCAGGGTTTCTTTCTACGTTACATTTTATTATAACGTTTGTCCCATGCGTGTGGAAAGTGGAGATAGATGGCCCACTACTCCAAGCTACGATGAGTATTTGTTACCAGAAATTTCGATTTCGATCATTTGCAGGAGCATGAGATTTGCACTTAATCGGCAGCCGTTTTTACTTTCCATAATTTGTAGGACCATGTGATTTGCACTTAATATGTGTTCTCAAGAGTTAAACCTTGCGAAACAAATCATATGTGACATTATATTAAGTTCATCACAAATCGGATGAGCGGGTAACGTCCGCCATAGCGTGGGACAGCTCCGCTATTCAAACAGTTTTGGCGCTCATGAAACATGACAGTGCTGTACAACATCAGAGTGCTACTTGCAAAATGCGACAGTGCTGCATAACGTGACAGGGCTACTGTAGAATGTGATCGTGTGTTGCTGCAAAGGGTGACAGTAAGAACAGAGCATCAGAGAAATAGCAGCAGTCAGGAGGAAATGGCAGTATTGTAGAGCATGAGAGTGCTACTGCAAAATGTGACAGTGTTGCAGAAAGTGACAGTGTTGTAGAATGTGATAGTGTGTTGCTGCAAAGGGTGACAGTAAGAACAAAGGATGAGAGAAATACCAACAGTCAAGACGAAATTTCTCAGCATGTGTAGAAGGGGGTCCAAAGGACAAGTTGAAGAAGGAGCAAGTTGTTGAGTGCAAGTTGGAAAGTCACACTATAAAAGAGGAATCACTGAGAAGAGATGGATCTCAAGTTGGAAAGGAAAAGGTAGAAGCTGAAAATGAAAGGGCATGAGAAGATTGTTTGGACGCTGAAAGTGAATAGTTTGCTTAAAGTAAATAAATACAACATGAATGAGGCAAAATGATAACTCGTAAAGAAAAGAACAAACTCGAAGAAGAAGAAAGGAGATGTAAGAAGAGAGGAGATCTAGAGAGGAAAGTGACAGAGGTAATGGTTGAGGTTGCCATGGTCTTAGGCCTACCAATCCAACAAACTTTGTATGTTTTTTTTTTTTAAGTAAGAATTCTATATATTATTTTTCATGGAGTAAAATTACAATATCATCAATGATAGTAGGGATTCGTTTGTATGGAATTGCCCCAAGGGAAACCAATTCAGCCAAGCTCTGTCTCTGTATTCAGAATTAAAATTAAACATAGTTTTTTGAATCGCCCCATGGGGAAACTGATTTGACCAGATCCTCCATTAAAACTATAAGAAAAAAAAAAAATTGTCTAATGTCATACAAAAAATTGATTGTGCTGAAATTTGACATGCTAAGAGGGATCAATAAGCTCGTCGCGTCTCAATTTCTATGTAGATCGTGTGTGTCTGTCTCTTCCGCGACAGCCGTCTGGATAGTTGGAGCAAGAATCGGCTCTGAAGTAGCTAGGGCATCGGTCGCCTGTCCTGGAGCATGCAGTGAGTGGAGCAGGGTCGCAAGTAGAGATTCAATTTTCTCTGCGCACTGGTCCAAGTGCTCCAACCGAAAGTGGAGGTCATCCATGTCTTGTCTGACCGCAAAGACCAAATATTGTAGTATCGACACCGTGTCTCTGAATCTGACATAAGAAGCACACTCCGAGCTCGAAGGCTCGTCCAAATGAGGCTCTTCCAATTGAGCATCGAGCTCCTCCACCTGAACAGGGAACTCCTCCTAAGATGGAAAAGGGTCTGAGGGTGGCAAGAGAGCAGAGGGTAGCGACGCGGGGGTAGAGAGAGGTGGGATCGTCGGGTGGACCAAGGTCGACTGTGAAGACGAGGCCATATCTTGAATTGGGCCTAGGGCATAGCCCAGAGAATTTCCTTGGAGGTTGAACCACTCCACACGACATGCCCATGGCGAGGACAAAGTTGGGAGACCACTCTGGTCTGGGGAGGAACGGATGGAGGAAGAGGGCGAGGAGCTAGGCGACGGAGCGGGGATAGGTGGATGTCGGCTGGCAATGGTCAGTTTGTTTTGGAGCCAGAGAGGTCATCTCTTCGGCTTCCCGTGGAGCTGAGGCATGGACAATTGTGAGTGAAGGTGAGGCCGAGACGAGAATGGACAAATGAGAGTAAACAATAGGTAGGTTGGAAGAGAACAAATGCAATGGACAGGAGAGACGAAATGGTGAGAGGGTCGCTGGGGGGATTGCCATAAAAAAAAAGCTACAGGATGAGTTCCCACGCACATAGAGGTGACGTCCTGCATCTTTCCTCCATCACCCGGACAAAAGAACTAGAGGAGGCATGCTGGGGCAATTAGTGAAGAGCTCATAGTAATGAATGTGACCAATTCACATTGGTGGGGGGAAGTTAAATGGAAGGGAGGGTTGTATGCCTTGGTCACGTGGTCTATGGAGAGGTGGCAATCGTCATCGTCTCCCATAGACACATGGACCCTACTGACACCCCATCCGGGGAACAAACTTTGTATGTTAATATGTGACGATTGAGCCATTGTAATTATTTTAAGTAGAAATGAATACAAGATTTAAGTAGAAATGAATATAAGATAGAGGTCAAGAACTCAATGTAAGTTGATATGTGGCTATTGAACCATTGTAATTATTTTAATTATTTAAGTATAAATGAATACAAAGCCATTGTAATTATTCTAAGTAGAAATGAATACAAGATAGCACTCAATGGTGAGTTTTACCTAGCGGTTTCCACAAATCCCCATGTAATGTGAATGAATCTATGTAGTTATTTTCTTGTGTAGTTTTGTATGTATTGTTGTAGATTGCATTTCTATGGCTAGGATGATTAATATTTTATGGTTTGCATTTCTATAGCTAGGATGATTAATATTTTATGGTTTGCATTTCTATAGCTAGGATGATTAATAATGGTTAATGCTGCATGGATGTTCAGTATGGATTGTGAAGAAAAATTCTGTAGTTCTTGTTTGAATATAAATCTGAGCGTATAAATTGCTAGAGCACAAAAGAAGTCTACTTAACATAGATTCATAAGATGTGAGAAACCTCGGCATGAGAAAGGATAAGTTCCTTGATCTATAAACTAAGTGTTGATTTGAGGATTAAGAGGCATAATCTGCAGAGCAATGCCGCCGCCATAAATAGTAAGTGGAAATATTGCCAAGTATATATAACTATTTTGGAAAGCGTTATACAAAGTTCCAAAATCTCTTGCTACAAATTGAAAATATGGAGTATATGGTTTAGTGCAGAGTCCAGACTTGTGCTCATAAAATAAACAAATAAGATGTTGATGGGGGCATCGGCTTGTAACGCTGTGAAATTATTAGAGAACCTATTGAGAACGGGCGAAGGCCAAGCACTCCTCGGAGTTCGCGTTCATCCGTAGGGGTTTGACTTGACCAAGTGTTTGAGTTGCGAAGTGGATGTGAAAGGCACTGCCAATTGAACTTCATTCCCATCTTTTGAATATGTATTCTCAAGGTTTAAACTTTTAAGGTTTTAATTAGACGGCTTGAGGCAGGCCATTCATTAATGGAGAAACAAATCACATATTATATTATATTAAGTTAATCAAAAAAAAGTTTATCACAAATCACTAGCCTAGGTGGGTGACATATGTTATTAATGGTTATAATAGGATAACGAAATGTTTTAGTTTAACTGATATTTGATTAGAAATTATTAGATTTATAGATTTGAGTAATTAATTATGTATAATCTGAATGTGCATTCAAAATGCAATTTAAACAACATAAAATTGTGATTTCATACAATTTTATGTTGTAGGAATCCGAGAAAAAAGATCAAAACTTAAAACAATTAAACAATACATAAACAAATAAAATGATTATGCTTGCATCTACTTGTAACCCTATGAAATTATTAATTGTAGTAAAACTTGAAACTTTTTTAGACCGGCGAAGGCCAAGCAATCCTAATGAGGTGGCGATGGCCTGTCTGCTAATGCTGACGACATAGTGATTTGTTTGGCGTCACATCCCGCCACCTCATTCAAGTCCAGTAGCCCTTCCTCCAGCAAGGCTTCTATGTAGCATCTTGAACCTCCAGAGACTGGAGTGCTCAGATCTCATCTCCCCTATGTGAAGGCAACACAGAGAGATAGTTCCAGCTTGCCTGAATCTTGTAATAACATAAATGCTGATGATATCCTCAAATTATCAAAATTCCCAGAATAACTGTACTATATCAACCCCATGGAAGGTCATGACCAGCCTGTAAATGCCCATCCTTCCACCATCAAAACGCCCATGAAGACTTTCTTGATATGCGGTGGGTAAAGTCGTGACCATCGTGGAATAGATGTGGTTGATACGTGTCATGCAAGGCCATGACCATCCTAAAGTGTTTTGAAAATTGTTGCGTAATAATGATGATTGCCTTAATGCCTAAAGCTCAGATTTAGAAAAGAGCCCTAATGCCTCACACTCAGAATTAGAAAAACACATTCATAAGGTTCACAGTATCTAGACATTCATAAGGTTCACAGTATCTGGACATTCTAGACATTCATAGGTCAAACCCTTGAGTATTGAGTAGTTGGTTGTTCAACTACCAATCTTTTTTATTAACTCATTTTTTGGAAAATGGGTAGAAAGAAAAATTCAAAATTAGCTTTTATCAATTAAACAAAATGGTTTTTTGGTGAAGGTTAACTTGTTAGAGGTAAGACACTCCCCAACCTCACTAGTGAAGTACTAGTTTTCACGAGTGGTATCATGGCAAGTACTAGAGTTAGGAGAGTTTTCATTAATTAAACAAAATACATTCAGGTTATTTATTTGTTTTAGTCTTTAAAACATAATTATAATTGGAGAAAAGTAAATTTGAATTCATTTATACATTTAAAAAACCAATTTAACTAATGAAAAATTGCAATTTCATCAACCACAATAATTCCAACTATTATTAAAAAAAAAATTAAAAAATAAAATTTCCATGAATCAAATCTGAGAAATCTATATCTACACTTCACCGGGTAGAATAGGTTTTGGGTGTGATTGTATTCCGAAAAAAGTTAAAAAGTAGAATGTTTGTCCACGAATCTGATCTGGGCAGTCTATATCTGCACTTCACCGGGTGCAATATGTGTGGGCTTGTATGCGGGTATCTCCGGTCACGACTGTCATATATGCGATGCCGGCACAGAGGAGTTGGTGTTTAATGCTTAAAAAATATATGGCATCACAAGTCTTTTGATGTCCTTTGCTGTCAACCGGCCTCCGAAGTTACGTTGAAAGTTTCAGATTCAAATGCAGAGGGAGAAAGGGTGCAGCAGGTTCAAACGCAAAGCGAGCAAATGGATAAATGAACAAGTGGAATGCATAAGCACAGACGGGATGGCAGTCAACATGGCTCGATGCTTGCTCAATCCGGGAAAGCGGTGGGCC
Source organism: Picea engelmannii (assembly GCA_009831015.1). Classification (NCBI taxonomy): domain Eukaryota; kingdom Viridiplantae; phylum Streptophyta; class Pinopsida; order Pinales; family Pinaceae; genus Picea; species Picea engelmannii. Next base: position 300,853 of record ML788683.1, on the reverse strand, counting down.
ATTATTCACCCTGTGTAGTCAGTGACGTTGACCTACGTCAGCTTCATGCGTTTCATGCCCAGTTACGGCCAGCTCCACTTTACATCGGAGTGGGCTAATTCGGGAGTAATTTTTCTTTTGGATTATTTTTTCATTCATGGGTTTGTTTTTAAATTTTCAATTCTGATGAATTTTGAATATTTGAATTGATTTAAAATAAGACAAAATCTTAAAAATAAAATTTTGAAATACATAAAACTTTCATCATACAAAATTCAAACTATTCTGAAAATCTAATCAAATTTAAACCTTTGACTGAATCTATTTGCTCACTCCCTTTACGTCTAGGCACGCTGCCATTGTCGACGCAAGCTGCACGTCCATGAGCAGAGCCTCAGTCATCTATTTGCAGTTATGGCACGAGCAGAGGACACCAGAGGGCAGATATCAAGAGGATATGACAGGATGCGTACAATGTCAACGTCAGTCAGTCAGCGTCAGTAGGTACCTTCCTGGAGATATGCAACTGGAGATGACAGCTGGAAAGGAAGGGCCATGTTGTTTATCCTCTTGGGGCAGGCCTAGAATTTCAAAATATCCTTGCCTGTCAAGTGTATTTTTGATGAAAGTCGTTTGTTTTTCATGTATGTCATTTTACGTTTTATACAGAGTTATAAGTGTCAAATTGGTCCAACCAAGTCTAACCACTAGCGGGTGTGAAAAAATGGCTTTGTACAATGATTTTTCAGGTCTTCGTGCTTCTTGTTGTGGATAAATGAGAAAAAAATCCCTTAAATATTGAATAGACAACCTACTTGCTCATGCTAAACGAGGGTTTGAAATGGTGTTTCTCCAAACAGATCCGGAAATTCTTGAATGGATTTTGGTCAGAGGGCAAGATGTTGTTGAGATAGCCATTGACATTTACTCCTATACATTTACTCATTTACTCCTGTCAAGTGTACTTTTGATGAAAGTCGTTTGTTTTTCATGTATGTCATTTTTACGCCGAAAGGCGTATACCTATTGACAATGGGCAGAATTAATCACCTTTTAATCATAAATTTCAATCCTAGGGTTGGCAAATGAAGATGCTGGCATATTCTTCGTCTTCCTCTTTAATCAATGGATGAGATTTTAATAAATTAACTTCCGCTCATTTATAAAGACGTCCGTTTATGGGATTACTTTTTTACATTTACTAAATCAGATTAAAAAATTACTTGCTCACCACCAGATTGCCACTTGATTAAGAATTTACTGCGCGTTTATTTTACTGCCCAGAGAAGGAATTTACTGCGCGTTTATTTTACTGCCCGGAGAAAGAATTTACTGCGCTTTTATTTTCCTGCGCGGAGAAGAGTTACTGCGCGTTTATTTTCCTGCGCGTTTATTTTACTGCGCGGAGAAAGAATTTACTGCGCGTTTATTTTCCTGCGCGGAGAACGAGTTCCTGCGCATTTATTTTATTTTCCTCCCCGTTTATTTTGTAAATGAAAACGTTTATTTTGTAAATGAAATAAACCAAAAAAATTAGGTTTTGTTTTGTGAATGAAATAGGATAAAAAGAATTAGGGTTTGTTTTGTAAATAAGAAAAAAAAAAAAAACAATTAAGATTTGTTTTGTAAATAAAATAAGCAATAAAAAAATAAATTAAAATTTGTTTACAAATAAAATATGCCTTTAGGCGTTGATCAGCCACAATTATGTGGCTGTGCTAGTACTTTTTATACAGAGTTATAAGTGTCAAATTTACGTTTTATACAGAGTTATAAGTGTCAAATTGGTCCAACCAAGTCTAACCACTAGCGGGTATGAAAGAATGGCTTTGTACAATGATTTTTCAGGTCCTCTGCTTCTTGTTGTGGATAAATGAGAAAAAAATCCCTTAAATATTGAATAGACAACTTACTTGCTCATGCTAAACGAGGGTTTGAAATGGTATTTCTCCAAACAGATCCGGAAATTCTTGAATGGATTCTGGTCAGAGGGCAAGATGTTGTTGAGATAGCCATTTACATTTACTTTAAGCACTTACAGGTCAATTTGAAAAGTTGATAATTTTAGTGCAAGTCAATAATGACGTGTAATTTTTATAATCCCGTGTCAAATATGAGTTGGGAGACCAAAGACGGGCTGTAGCCCGTCGAATTCCAGGCCTGCTCCGGGGCCGGGGCCATTGGCCGCCCGCCACATTGTACTTGTATTGCGTGGCACTCATGCTTGGACAGAGGGATAAACCATATTTATCCTGGTTCAGTCGGCGGTATCTTAAAGGGAGTAGGTTAATTTTGGAAGCAAACAGATTCGTTTTTCAGTTAAAAAAAAATAAGTTTGAATCTCGTCAAATTTTTTAGGGGTAATCTGAATAAACCAATTTAAATACTCAGAAAATCCATCAAAATTCAATGAATAAACCAACCCAAATATTCAGAAAATTCATCAAAATTTTGAATTAACTAAAAATTTAAAACTACATCACCAAAAAAAACTAAAAAAAAATAATTAGAAAAGAAAAATTACTCCAAGTTAACCTACTTGATCTGAACTTTGAAGTAAGAGCTGACACGCTGAGAATTTTCATTATTTCAGCCTGTCTTTGAAGTTTCGAGTTATGATCTATGAAGTTGATTGTAATTTGTGGGCCAAGTTGTACGTGAAAGCATTTAAAACATTTTACTCCTACTTTTTGATAACTTGGACAACTGACTTCCAGATAGCATGGACAAATGTCATCAGAGAAATCTGTGCTGGAAACTCACCAATACTTCAAACATTTTTCTCCTACAACTGACTTCTAGATATCACGGACAAACTTCTAGATAACATGGACAAATGTCAAATGTCATCAGAGAAATCTGTGCTTGAAACTCATCAATACTTTTCCAGTATTATAAGTGATAAGAATGCTAAATCACAACTCCAGAAACACAAAACTTGAACCCGTTACCTCTCCATACTGAAAGTAACCTTTTGTAAGAAAATTGCACTCAATAGACACCCGAATTCAAATTTACATGCTTTGTGTGCAACAGAATATGCACAATATATGTATTCACAGCAATTAGACATGCCGTTTTTATATGGGTTGAGCCAGGTCATTGTACATGAACGCAGAAACAAATCACATATATTTTATTATATTATAGATCACAAATCTCCAGGTCCAAGAGGGAAC
>ML788683.1:212203-238123 GCA_009831015.1 Picea engelmannii | reverse complement strand
TTTATTCTTCCTTGCTTGAGAAGAATAGTCCAGATAGCTTATCATTGATGTTTGACCTTCTGAGGGAAGATGCTCTTCCAGATCTCACAGATGTGAGTGGAAGAATGGCCCAGATGATTCAGTTTATATCATAACATTGTTTCTATACAGGGTGATATCGGATGATTGTTATGTAGACTGTATATCTCTTGAAAGTAGATGTATACTACTGTGGTGGATGTGTTCCACTGTTTGTGACTATACGTCACTGATCAAGTACATGTGTGCTACTTGGTGTGGTCGTGTACCATTGGATTGTAGTTGTGTACTACTATGGATAGACACAATTGTGTTCTATTGAATGATATTGTTTTGATTGCCTTGAAGACTATCAATAGTTTTGGAAATGATTATCAGCTAGATGGATGATCAATGGACAGAGATTTCCTAAATGGAAAATGGTTCATGACATTTATTCTTCTAGGACATATGTTCGGATTATAAGAATGGCTCTTGTGTCACTCTGTGGAGTGAGTGACTTATCTAACATCATGTCTAATTACTCAGATGGAGTATGGTTTTGAGAGATGATGCAGCTGGTAACACTGATGGTGATTATGGTGCTCATGATCTAGTCATGAAGTCTATACAACTATATTGATGCTACCAGGTGAATGGTATGTTTGTGCTCAAGACCATTACCTGTAATACCTCCCTAGGTAGGAGGGAGTGTTGATATTATGGTAGATGTGGGAGGTATTTACCTCCACGTGTAAACCTAACGAGAATAGAATATTTTGGGAAGCAAGAAGAAACACTAATGAGTTGGCTAATAACCCTAGAAGACAAGTCGACTCAAGAGGATAATTTGTATTATATTATTAGCCTCCAAGAGAAGAAGTTGGCTAGAAGAAATATTATATACTAAGTAAATAGGCACCCAGAATGATAAGTCAGCCGAGGCAGTTAGCCAGAATTAGTATAAATATAGGAGGCCAGTCTTCATTCTGGCAGGGATTCTCAAAACTGCAGAGCTCACTTGTGCGCACTGCAGTTAGCCAGTTTGTGCGCAAGCTTGGAGGAGAAGTTGTCGTTGCAGCAAATGCAACTAGCAGATTACGTTTTGGCTTGGACTATCTCTTGGTTATGGTTTGGACTATCTGATCAACTCTTGTTTGGTGCACTATCTTTGGAGAAAGGTGAGCTACCCTTTGTTTGTCTATCTAGCCTAGGGTTTTCTTCCAGAGTAATTCTCTGTCAAGGTTAAGGTCCTCGGAGGGTGGCTTCGGCCTATGGTTGGGTGAAAATAGTGATATTGTCTATGGTAAAATGAGCACATCCATTAGATTCTAACACAGGGGGGGTGTTCGAATTACTTCACACACACCTAGGATTTATTTTTCCTAAGGTTTTTCCTATGATTGTTAGTCTATATCCAGTCTCCTAAATTTTATGGAGAATATTCCTCTAGGAGAATATTCTCTTCAGTTTTTACTTCAATTTGACTAGTTGAGTGGAGTCTATATGCTACATTGGTTTTGTCACCATGCAACATTGAGATCATCACTAGCTAATGCGCATTGTCCTTGGGATCATCACTAGACTAGTGCATTACCCATGATTCCCTGATATCCTCCTCACTTCACTCTATTTCAGTCAGTTAACTAAAGACTAGTAGAGTAGTTAACTCAGCTAGGTGGCAGTTCACTCTCGTAACTGCCCAAAAGACTAGACTAGGTGGTAGTTCACTCCCGTAACTATTGGTGTGTGTCCACATCACTCTAGACCACCACTATGGTGCATTGGCTTCACCTCCAGTGCACATTGGTTGAGTTATACATAGTACATCATGTGTAAATTATTCATTATTCATCATGGTTAATGAGAATTCTTCCATTCTTTCTCTCTTGCTTCTTCTTTCTCAATTTCTCTCTACAAATGTGTGTGGTATTTTCTAGCTAGATATATTCTGTGCAAGTTCAACACATTTACACAATAAAACCATAATATATCATCCCTTTTGTCATCACCTACAAGTAGGTGAAGTCTCACCCGAGGTATTTATGGGGACTGCAGGAACCAGGTTTCTGTATTCAAGAAGAAATGAGAAGCATTCATCATAACCATTACACTTAGCATTTATTCATTATTCATTATATCATGTGTGCATAATCATTAGAAAAAATAACATATTAATATTAGCCATACATTCTATGCATGCAATAAACAAAACAATAAGCAAATAATAACACATATACACCATGATTTAACTTGGTTCACCCAGGATGGGCTACGTCCACAACGATCTGCTTCCTATACTATTCATAATCATCTCTTACAAAATATGAACACTTCACTCATACATTATGCCCTTGTCGTTCTCCTATCCTTTTATATGTCTCTTTTCACTCTTACATTCATGCGTATAGTGCACACTTAGCTCTTATTAATCTCATTCACTCTCAACTAGTCCTACTCTATCCCAATACCCTTACATATTTATACAATTACAATAGGGATAATCCCTTTTCGATGGACCAAAATTCCTAACAACTTCTAACTATTTTCCTCCTTTCATGCCTAGTGATCCTGAAAGTGCATCAAATGAATTTCCTTCTTTTGTGCACATTGTGCAGTTCCCATAACTGGTCCCATAAAGTCATGTCCCAACAAGTCTCCAACACTAACCTGCAGCTCATCCTAAACCACTTATGCCTTATGCTGCACTCCCTTCAATGTCACAATGATCTTTTCAAAAATCTCCTTTGTAGTTGAGATATTCTCCTTTGCTTGTACTTCCTGCACCACCCTGGAAACAAAACCATTTGTTGGCGTGCAGTGGGAAAACCTAGGTGATTTGGATTTTATGAGTAGAACAAAATGAATACAAATTATTAATAGGTTCTTAACACAAAATAACAAAGAAAAACTAAAATTGATTTTCTATTCAATAAGGAAATAAGATGAAACTGTAAAAATGCAGCGGAAACAAGCTTGTTGGAATGGTGGTGGCTTATCTCTGAGAAGAGATGTGACGGTTGCGCTCATTCGCAAGAAGATGATTATAATGAGGCTCTGAAGGCCATTTTACAATAAACAAGAATTCCAAAAACCCTAGACATCCAAAACCCTAACCCTAGGAGATGAAGCATCAAAAGTCATGTGGGCCTCGTCTGGGTAAGTTAGTACATCAACTTCCCGTGGTCGTAACTTTTGCATATGATCTCCGTTTTAGGCGTATGATAGCTCGTTGGAAAGGTATCGTCGACGAGATTCATTTTGGAGGATCATTGATACTTTGAGAAATTATTGAGAATCTCGATCCCGAAAAACCTTCATTTAGGCCCTCAAAATGGCCCCGGAAGTTAAAACTGCTAATAATAGTAAATTGCCAAAATTGCCAGAAAATTGTTTTGAGCCAGTTGGAAAAGGTGGGTGGCCACCGATATCCACCTAGATAAATCCTCTATCCTTAGGAAGAAATAGTTTCCATTGCATCAATTTCCTCCATCAGATGAGGACATTTCTGCTGAATTTAGCTCCGGGTGAGTCACTTGCCTTGGTGCAGGAGCTGCCCTACTTTGATGACTCGATAAAGTTGGATCCTTTGTTGTCAAGTGCTCTTGATCTATGTGTTCAAAATCTGATCATTGGATGCCTATTGTATGAAGTCGAGGTTGATCTCTATTGTTGTCAGTTGTTCTGCTACGTCTGAGGTGTCCAATAATGGTGGGAAATAAGGGCGAAGGAGATCCACATTAAACACTGGGTGCAGGCCAAGGAAAGGAGGAATGTTGAGCTCAAAAGAATTATCCCCCACGACCTTTGTGATGGTGTACAACCCATAGCGGAGTGGACAAAGCTTCTGATGGAATCATGTAAGACGTTATTTATACAAGTGCAACCAAACTTTGTCGCCCACCTGAAACTTATGTGGCACCCGATGTTGATCATGGCACTGCTTGTACTTGTCATTGGACTTCTGTAGGATATCCTAAACCTGTTGGCGGATGTGTTGCATTTGCTTAATGAATTGGGTGGCTTTGTCAGCTTCAGTTGGAGAAGGAGATGAGTCGGTTGAGGTGATCGCAAGGGGAAGTGCAACATCTATGGGACCCAATGGTTGGAATCCCAAATCCACCTAAAAGGGCCTGTGGCTGGTTGAGCTATGTAGAGCTCAGTTGTAGCTATGTTGGACATATGAAAGTCTCTCATCCCATGTGCGAGGGTACTTTGAATTATACATGCGAATGATATGCACAATCATTCGATTTATGGCCTCGGTTTGGCCATGTATCTGGGGGTGGAATTCCATGGATTTGGTGAGCTTAGTGTCCAACAGTGACCAGAGGCTCGACTAGAATGTCGACCAGAATGTGTTGAGAAATCGACTGTCTTGATCTAAGACAATGGTTTGTGGGATTCCAAAATGTACCTAGACTCGTTCAAAGAAGAGCTTGGTAGTGGCCTCTTGATCCAGGTGGATATCTGTGGCCACCCACCTTTTCCAACTGGCTCAAAACAATTTTCTGACAATTTTGACAATTTACTATTTTTAGCAGTTTTAACTTCCGGGGCCATTTTGAGGGCCTAAATGAAGGTTTTTCAGGACTAAGCTTCTCAATGATAGTTGAAGTCATGATTGAGTCCCCAAAATGAATCTCCTTGATGATACCTTTCCAACAGGTTATCATACACCTAAAACAGAGATCGTATGCAAAAGTTACGACCCCGGGAAGTTGATGTACTAACTTACCCAGGCGGGCCCACATGACTTTTGGCGCTTCATCTTCTAGAGTTAGGTTTTTGGATGTCTAGGGTTTTTGGCATTCCTATTTACTGTAAAAATTCCTTTAGAGCCTCATTGTAATCATCTTCTTGTGAATGAGCGCAGCTTTCACATCTCTTCTCAGAGATAAGCCACCACCATTCCAACAAGATTGTTTCCACTGCATTTTACAGTTTCAGCGTATTTTCTTATTGAATAGAAAAACAATTTTACTATATCTCTATTATTTTGTGTTATGCACTTGTTAATAATATGTAGTCATCTCGTTCTTCCCATAAAATCCAGATCAGTGGTATCAGAGCAGTCTGCTTCTTGTTGTCTTAATGCGTGTCCCCAACAAGGTTGGAGTACAAAGAGTTGGTTCTCAAGCTTGTTTCTCTTGAGGACAAAAGCTCTCGCACACCCAAGCGACCTCTCATGGAAAGAGAAAATAAAGATGACAGGACATGAGATCCTTTCAAATTGTTGATTGAGGAAACCCTCATGCAACAAAGGAACGAGATGATGGATAGTTTCACGCAAATCCTTCGGCGACTACCAATAGGTGACGCATCTTCTTCGAGCAGAGGCTCTGCCCCCTTCAAGGTACACATAAACTTCGATATTCCTATATTTGAAGGTCAGATAGATGCAGATGTTGTAGACAAGTGGTTGAATCTACTAGAAGGGTATTTTTCTGTCCATAACTTTTCGAATAGAGAAAATATTACTTTTGCGCTCCTCAAAGCCATTCCCCATGTCAAAGATTGGTGGGAAATTTTCTGTGAGCAAAAGGAAACAGAGGAACCCTCATTATTTATAGTCATTGGCACCTGGGAATCCTTCTGGATGCTATTAAGGAACAATACTACCCTGTGAGAAGTTATGACTACTTGTATACCAAATGGACCACACTGCGGCAAGAAAGAGACCAAGCAGTGTCAAATTTCACAACTATCTTTCATACCTTGCCCAGCAAGTTGGGTATCAAAGATTCAGAGTGACATCTGGTGCTCAAGTATCGCGATGCTCTGCATAGATATATCTAGAACGAAATGAAATTTTTGGACATCTCATCCTTAAGCACGACCTACCGATATGCTGTCAAAATCGAGCAGAAGCTCAAACAAAAGACACGACAATTTGGGCCTGGGAACCCCTCACAACAAAAGCCAGGAAAGGGTAGCCCCAACCCATAGAACAAAGGATAGAGAAAATATGGACAGTATCAGGACAACTAGTCCAAGCTGCAAGCAAAGAAGGACACTAGAAAGACAAAGAAATATACTGGGAAGTGGTGTGACTTCCATAAGAGCCCTTGGCATAACATTGTTGACTGCCACTCAAAGCAGTCACTGGTGGCCGAAGGGAAAGCCTCTGAATCAGATGCGGGTTCAGACTTTGATCTAGAACCATAAAAGGGAAGACAAATCATTGACACAGAACCCAGTGTCACCATTGCTACCACCAAGCTCCAGCCTAGTGAACTAAACGAGCCAGAAGAAGGAGAACGCCTCTTCCATTCACAGATGTGGGTAAAAGGCACCCCGTTGCACTTCATCATTGATAGCGGTAGCCAGAAGAACCTCATCTCAGTAGATGTCATCAAGAAGTTGGCCCTGCCGACAATGCCGCACGCACAACCCTACACCATTGGATGGCTCTGCCAAGGAAGCAATCTCCGCATTAGCCAACAATACCGACTGTCGTACAACATCAAGCCCTTCAAAGACGAGGTATTGTCTGATGTTGCTCCTCTCGAAGTTTGTGATGTTATTTTTGGCCAACCTTATTTATGGAAACGTCATGTTGTATATGAGTCTAGGCCTCGTAGTGTTATTATTACTTTGAATAGGAAATTGTACAAGATACCCGAGGCAGTCCCACTTAGTGCTATTTCCTTGATCTTTGCTAAGAAATGCAAGAAGGTCATATCTCAGACGAGGAAGTTTGTCTTCTTCATGATTCACTCTTAGAATAAGTGAAATATCACAACCACATCCAGGGTCTTTGCGGCCGACCTCTCCACACAGCAGAAACAAGTAGATAAGGTTGTGGAAGAATACTCAGATATCTTCTCCTCACCTATTGGGGTACCTCTGCACTGCCAAGTCAAGCATCCCATCAATCTAATCCCCGGCAGACCGCTGCCCAATGGGCCAGTCTATCGTCGCTCTCTGTTAGAGAATGAGGAGATCAAGCGACAGATCCAAGAACTGCTCCACAAGGGGCACATCCATCTCAACTCATCACCTTGCGGGAGCCCAATCGTGCTGATATAGAAGAAAGATGGAACCTGGCGACTCTGCATTGATTATTGAGCTCTGAATAAAATCACAGTAAGAAACCGGTACCCGATTCTCTGAATTGACGACCTCCTTGATCAACTCACGGGGGCCAAATACTTTAGTAAGATTAATCTGAAGTCTGACTACCACCAAGTCCCGATAGAACAAATAGATGTATGAAAAACCGCCTTCAAGTCAAAGGAAGCCCTTTTTGAATGGTTGGTCATGTCCTTTGGTTAGACAAATGTTCCAACCAATTTCATGAAGATGATGAACGATATTCTGTGACCATTCACCAATACTTTTGTAGTGGTGTATCTAGATGACATTCTCATTTACAACAAGACTTGGGCTGAACACTTGCAACATATTGAATATGTTCTGCACACCCTACAACAACACAAGCTATATGCCAACTTGGTGAAATGCTCCTTCAACATGGACATGGTCCATTACCTGGGCTACATAATTGATCAGCATGGCATACATGTGGATCTAGCCAAGATCCAAGTCATCCGTGACTGGTTAGCTCCAACCACACTCACTAAGCTTCGAAGCTTCTTGGGCCTTGCCAATTTCTACCATAGGTTTGTGTTGGGATTCTCCCATATTGCATGGGCCCTCAGCCAAATAACCACGGGTGGTGGTAAGGCAAAATTTGCATGGGTCCAGTCCCAACAACAAGCGTTCCACGATTTGAAGCAACGCTTATGCTCAACCCTAGTAATTTCATTACCAGACTTGCAACAACCCTTTGAGATCGAGACATATGCTTCAGACTATGTGGTGGACGTTGTTCTCACTCAGCACGACCACCTCATGGCCTATCATAGTGAGACACTATCAGATGTTGTCCGTAAGTACCCTACTTACAACAAATAAATGTACTCCATTGTGCAAGCCTGCCGCTAATGGAGACATTACATTCTTGGGAAGGAGACAGTCATTCACATTGATCATAAGCTACTGCAGTTCATGCAGACACAAGAAAAATTGTTGAATGATCGCCATCAAAAGTGGTCCACATACTTGCAGCAATTCCACCTCAACATCAAGTATAAAACATGAAGCACCAATCACGTCTTTGATTGCCTCAAAAGACTGCCAGTCACGACACTCACCACAGTGCTAGACTCCTGCGGCCATGAGACCTCTGGATGGCCCCAACTCTACGAGACAGACCCGGACTTCGCCACCACCTATCAAATGTTGGGTGCAAACGCAGTTGTTGATAATTTCCATCTTCAGGATGGGTTGTTGTGTCGTTTGGGCCATATATTTGTTCAATGAAGTGAGCGAGCGAAGCTGATCTGGGAAGTTCATTATAGTTGGGTGGCATGACACTTTGGCGTCGAAAAGACAGTGGCGATGCTACAAAAACATTTCTACTGGCCGAAAATTCGACAGGAGGTCAACAAATATATCAGGTCCTGCACTGTCTGCGTTATTGCCAAACCGACCACTAAGAAACAGGGCTTGTACACCCCTCTTCCTACTCCCGACAGACCATGGGAATCCATCTCAATGCACTACATGTTGGGCCTCTTGTCCACCGAGTGGGGAAATGACTGTGTTTTTGTGGTTGTTGATCGCTTTTTCTAAGATGGCGATTCTTGTTGCATGCAAGAAGAACATCACAACAAAGGTGATCCGTATTTTATGGACAGAACAAAATGACTACCGATTATTAACAGGTGCTTAAGTTGGAAAAGGTGGGTGGCCATCGACTAAATTGTGAATAATTTCCTTAGATGGGAAGTATTTTCATTTGTTGATGGCTTCTTTGGTTATAATCAAATCGAAATCATTATGAAAGACCAGCACAAAACAACTTACCAAATATATCTACTGAAACCATGCAGATTTCAACTCTGATTGAGATCAAACCAATCTAGCTACCTACCTTCATATCAATAGAATCATTCCCATCCCCTTCCGATTGTTGTTTAGAGAGAAGGATCTGCCTGGCCTTTACAATATTTGGCATTACTCGCCGTGCAATAGCCCATCAGAGGCTCACACAACAGATCTTGTATAAATAGACTGACGCAAAGCGTCTTGAATATTCACAACCAAAATTATTAATTGATGAAGAGAAGAAAGATAACTAAACAATCATTTCGAGATCAAATGACGCTGAGACCGGAAGCGGCAGGAGCCCCTGGATCTCTTCTAATCCTGAAGAGATGAAGAACACTAGTGAAGTTGCGGCGAAGCCTTGCAGCGCAGTGCACCCTCCACATCCACTTTGCGTAGCGGCGGAGGCGGAGACGGAAGCGTTTGGTGTTGGTGCCCCTGGAGAAGTAGAGAGGAGTCCTTGTTGCGTCCTCGCACCAGGGTGTTTTGGAGGGATCCTCCTCTTCTCTTATTGTCTGGAGGTTGAGAACCAGGCGGGGCCTGTAAGGCCTGGCTATCTCCCATGCCTGCGATAGCTCGCAAGGAATTGTGGGATGAACCTGTGACGAGTACTCCTTCTCTTTGCTGTTTTTCTTCTTGGAGAAACGAATTGATAAGCCCATATTCGACAACAGAGACCTGGACTTGTTCCCTTTCTTTATTGCATTTGCAGCCATTCCTGGTCTCTATTTCTCTGTCTCTGCCAACTCTGTAAGATCAGAAAGACACCAGCCAGATGTGAATAAATAAATGTGTGGCAATGGGAAGAGTAGTAGTGGTTACATATAGGAGATGACCACTGCGTAACAGTACTTGATATTGATTATATAACATTTAATAGCATAGGTGTATTGCGTCATGTAGGCCAGTTTTTGGTAGGGTTAGGTTGTTACAGGTTTGGATTTGGGCGTACCCGGAATCAGGGTAGGCTGATATTTCAATTGTAAAAATTAGATTTGGGCGTACCCGGAGTCAGGGTAGGCTGATATTTCAATTGTAAAAATTATTATAGGTTTAACCCTTTAGTGTTGATAAATAACTATGGTTCATTTACTAATTGAGCAATACATTATAGCTTAAATAAATTATATTTTATCTATTTCAGAAACCAAGGAACTTAGTTAAAAAAAATCAGTGAAACTCATATATATTTAAATTTGTGACTTTTTAAGAGGAAACACATGTTCTTAGTGATTAGGCCCACTCCTGTATATTAATAATTAAATGGCTAGTCTTGTAAATTTCAACATTTAAATAAATTTGTATACTAATATATATTTCTAAAAACTTAAGATAAAGTTATTGCCAAAATAAATTAAGACTATCATAATCATGTACTTCATTATGGCTTATAAATTTATAAAAAGATTTCTTCTTAAATTTTAATTATTTATTTTTAAAAATTAAATATTAACAAATTATAAAAAATAATAACCATTCTTCCATAATATTATAGAATAATTTAATACTTTCCTTTAAAAATAACATGATTATAATTATTTATTTTTAAGAATTAAATATTAACTAATTATAAAAATAATAATTCTTCTTCCCTAATATTATAAAATGATTTTTTTTTAATAAATAATTTAATACTTTAATAAAAAAGTTTTAATTACTATGAAAGATTCAAAATTTATCACTGAACATAATACCATTTAGACTTAAGCCATGATTTATCTTTTTAAAATTATATTAATAAATTAAATTATATTTGTAATTATAAATTTATCTATAATTGACCAATAACATCAACTTTTACGTAAGTGCCATATATTTTTGTAAGTGTATGAGAATTTCATTCACTAGGGTTACTGCCCTCTTTCATAATTGCAACTAGTGTGCCAAGTTATGGTTGCTTATGTTATGTTATTTTTGTTGATTCAAAATACGTTTTAAAAAATATCAAAATCTAGATATTTTGTAAAATTAATTGTAATTTTTATATTATTGAAAATATAAAACACTGTTTTATACATCATTGTTAGAAACATCTAAAAAACAATTTATGAGTCTTAAATATTTTTTAAAGGTGTTGTTTAAAAGTTCTATCTTTTGAATATTGAAATTTTGTATTGTTTAAATTATATTTTTGAATAAGTTAATGAATTCAGCATCCTTAAAAATCCTTAGAGCACTAGGATTATACAAATACAACCAGTTACAACCACTTAAATATATGAATCCAACAATTTATAGCTGATTTCAGACAAATTGATAGAAAAATATACCTAGAAAAATACCAAAAAAGTAAAATGTTTAAACTAGAATTTTTTGGAAAGTGATTTAAAAAAAAGCTTATGATATAGAACAAAAAGAAACTTGTGAATGTAAACATCTGAAATAGATATGAAACTAGAAAAAAACATTTTGAATAATCATAGAGTTTAGATGTTGGGGATGTACCTACTATTAAATGCTATTGACATGTTTGATTGGATTGAAATTTGGATTACTTAGTTTTTTATAATTTATTTATATTTATATTATAGTATTTATTTTTTTATTAATATATAATATTTATTTTTTAGAATTTATAATCTATATAATTAAGAAGAGGAATATATTTTTGATTGTTTGATTGGATTAAAATCTGAATTACTCTTATATATATATAATATATAATATTTAAATTATTATGACATCAATGTTCCAAATTATAACATTTTATTTAATTTTCAATTTATTTAAATTCTTAAATACAATATTTTTAATATATAAAATCTTGAAAAAATATATTTAAAAAATTAATTTATTAATAAAAAATAAAATTAATTTAAACTAATTCCAATATTAACTATGATAACGCTATATTTTCATAATAATATTATTTAAAAATCTTATAAAATTTAAATATAAATAATTTTAAAATACTTAACTACAATATTTAAATGTGAACTCACTCAAATATATCTATCATACAAAGATATTTACCTTGCAAAAACAAAACAAGTCAAGTTTAAAATAAAAAATAAAAGTAAAAAAAAAAACATAACAAACCAACAACTATCCAAAAACTTATCAAACATAAGATTCTTATTATTTAAATTTTAAACACATCATATTTAATTTATAAGATTCTTGTTATTTAAATTTTAAATACATCATATTTAATTTATAAGATTCTTCTTATCTAAATTTTAAACACATCATATTTAATTTATAAGATTCTTGTTTTTTTAATTTTAAACACATCATATTTAATTTATAAGATTCTTGTTTTTTAAATTTTAAACACATCATATTTAATTTATAAGATGATATTTCTTTTATGAAAATAAAGCAAAATATTCAAATGCATCTTCCCCAATGTATTAAACTTGGAAACATAGTTAAGAAAAGTTTAATAAAAATTTAATCCAACCATTAAAAATATTTAATAATACTTTTATTAAGACGATGCTAATTAATTTCTCACGACTCATATCAATAATAATTAAATGTTTTTGTTTTATTTGCGAAGCGATGTGAATCTAACCTCCACATTGGCATATCATAATTTCTACAAGATTTGTATGCGGTTCTTGAACATAAGATCCAAAGTGTTTATTATTTGAATCGTTTCCTTCGAACTAAAATTCTGATAGTTTTTAATGATAAAATGTAGGTGGAATTTGCATCCGATTGATGTTTGAATGCATTTAATATCATCTTAATAAAACCTTTGATAAGTACAGGGATGAAATTTTAAACCTTGGCCCATATATATAATATCCATGCTTCCAACGTTTAACCATTAACATCAAATATACATAATTATTTGAGATACTATATCTCAACCGGTTGAGTTGTGCTTTTTTTTACTTATATTTGAGATACTCTATCTCAACTAGTTGAGTTGTGCTTTTTTTACTTTATCTTGATAGTGTATTTCTCCATGTTTGTGTTGATTGTGTAATAAAAAAAATCTATTTATTTATTTTATGTCTAACTTTTATTTATTTTGAAATTGTTAGTGTAATTTTTAACAGGTTTGGAATAAATCTAGGTTTGAATGAATTTTATTAATGTGAGCTTCATATAAATATATTGAGATATGACTTTTGGTTTCATCTTTTAATAGGTTTGATGACTATTTTTATTCACCTATGATTCTTCAAATTTCTCTTAAATGAATAATAATAATATTTACAATACACCATAATCCTTAGGATTAGGTATCTAACATTCACCCCTTTAATCCGAAGGGGTGTTTGTGAGTCCAAGTATCTTTCTAAACTTTTTAAACTTTTCTCTTCCAAGCACTTTGGTGAAGATGTCTACAATTTGCTCACTTGTGGAACAATCTGTCAAATGAATGGTCTTGGCCTATACATGACGTCAAATCAGATGGTACTTCATGTTGATGTGCTTTGTTCGATCATGGAATCTAGGATTCTTGGCCAACTTGATTGAAAAATTGTTGTCAATCAAAAGTGGAGTAGCATTCACCTGTTTCGAATGCAAATTCTCTAGTATCTTCCCGAGCCACACAATATCCTTTGTTTTTTTTTCAACATCCACATACTATGTCTCTGTAGTGGAATGCGTTGGAACATATTGGTTGTGTGATCTCCAAGGGATAGTCATTGATCCAAGACTCATGAGGTATCCTAAAGTACACACTCTGTTATCCTTATCCTCATCAACGTTTGAATTTGTATATCTGACTAGTTTGAATTCCTCCACCTTAGAGTATTTGAGCCCAAAGTCACGAGTTCCCTTCAAGTACCTTAGAACTCTCTTTCCAACACACCAATGTCCTTCACAAGGTTTTTTCATGAACCTAGAGAGGATCCCAACTACAAATGAAATATCTGGTTTGATAGTGGTAAGGTAGATGAGACTTCCCCAAAAGTTGTCAATATTTAGTTGCATCCTCAAATTCATTCCTTTCTTTTGATGTTAGATTCAAATTTTTCCCCATTGGAGTCAAGAAAGGATTACAATAAACCATGCCAAATTTATTCAACAACTCTCCTTTGTACTTCTTTTAGGAGATGAATATATATCTTGGATACTGATTTACTTCAATGCCCAAGTAGTAGTGAAGATGTCCCTTGTCCATCATTTGAAAAACCTTCGTCAATTATTTCTTTATGGATGCAATATGTTCTTCATTGTTCCTTGTTATCAAAATATCATCTACATGGAACACAAGATATACAACAATTTTGTTAACTTTCTTGCCAAACAAAGTTGCATCATTAATATTAAAGTGCTTGAAATTGATCTTGAAATGATGCTCAGTTAGATTTTCATACAATGCTCAAGGTGCTTTCTTTAGGGCATCACTAGTCTATTTAATTACCCCACTAATTACAACAAAAGTAACTAAATGGATTGTGCATTCATTTTCCAACACGTGGTCAAATTGCTTGTGAGATGTCATGCATTATATGTATAGTCTCCAAGTTCCTTGAGTATTCCCATATGTCATGTAAGTGAATTGGGTCCCATCCCTAGTAACGATGCCAAAACAACATTATATTTAATTACCCCACTAATTACATCAAGAGTAACTAAATGGATTGTGCATTAATTTGTAAACCCAGGGTCAAATTACTTGTGATATGTCATGCACTATATGTACAGGCTCTGGGTTCCTTATTTACTATTGGTTTTCTATATGCTTATACACAAATAAAATAAATTTTCTAACTAAGAAAGTAAATGATGTTGCAGAAAAAAAAAAACATATTTCCACAAATTCAAATATAGGAATTAAAATAACACACACAAGAGAAAGGAAATGAGAAAACATACTTGCATAAATTTGAAATAAAAGAATTAAAATAAAACACACAACATAAATGAAATGAATTGAAATTCATCTATTCTACTCCTACTCTAATGGGTCATGGACCTCTCCTTATGCAAGCAAGGGAGCCCTTCTTTGATTCATATGAAACAT
Organism: Picea engelmannii; assembly: GCA_009831015.1. NCBI lineage: Eukaryota > Viridiplantae > Streptophyta > Pinopsida > Pinales > Pinaceae > Picea > Picea engelmannii. The sequence goes on along the minus strand of ML788683.1, from coordinate 223,299 downwards.
ATCTCCATTCCCTTCTTAACTTGTAAATTACATTAAAATAAAATAAAAATTAATTGAAATAAGTTACATTAAACTAAAATTAAAGAAAACTTGAAATGGAAATGAGAGATAATTTTATTACTATCAAGAGTGTCTTCAATAGATTATTCTTCAAATTCCCTCGAATGGGGTCTTAGTTGGAAACACGTTTCCAAGTGGAGGGGATGGCGCCCGTCAAGGCAGTACCAGCCACGTGACTAGCGCATGCACCTCCCCTCCTCCCACACTATGAATATGTGTAGCCCTTACTCTAGTTAGAGATCCCTTTACTGTTCGAGCATGCTCCCCCCTATCTCCTCGTCTAATTAATGGAGCCGTATTTATGGTGGTCACCTCTACGCGTGTGCATCTTCCCTCTCCAGCTCTATTCTTATCATGCCGCTCCTTAGCTGGTCCATCAGTTCACCCTCTTCCCAGCAGAGCCACCACCCAATCTGCATTCCTCCTTGGTCTTCACCTACTTCATTATCAAGCTCTATGTGCCTTCATTCCTTCTCTTCGCTTCGATCATGCCTTGGCTTCGGGGGAAATCCAAGCGGAGCTTTGCATGGTATTAAAATAGGCCTCGCATGGCCATCTTCCCTCAGCCTACCCCAACACCATCGCACAACTCTCCGCCTTATTTTCCATACTCCTCTGGCTAGTCCTCTCAGAGCCAAATCGGCCTCCCTCCTTTGTCCTTTTCATGGGCCCGCTGAGTCGAGTGGTTCGACCTTCTGGGGAATTCATTGGGTTTCTCTCCCATCCCATTACTGGACCTGGCCTCTTCCTTGCAACTCGCCTTGGTTGTCCCACCAAATTTGCTAGAGAATTCTTCTCTGGAGCCACCACCTATGCATCCACCCCCATTCTTGTCTCCTCTAGAAGACACCATTATCCACTGGGAGAAACCACTAGACCAACCACACTCCTGCTCGAACTATGCCTCCTGCGTAAAGTTTCAAGATGGTCTGGAAATTATGCAAGACCCGGTGTTCGCGGTCCACAAGGATGTGGACGACATGTGTTTCCATCTGGAAATTCTAGAAAAGAAAGGGACACAAATTATTCAAATGTTGTCCACTTTGCAATGCCCTCGACACTCCCCAGACCAGGCCTCCAATGCACCAACGACCTGAGTGGTGGTCTTGGCTTTGGTTCTCCAAACGCCAACATTGGAAAATTCAGCGGAGGTCTTGGATTCAGCTCACCGGGTGCCAACAACAGACAACTTGGCAAGCAACAGACTGCCTACATGAGCTACGACACCTGCACAGGTGTCAGACTACATGGCTTGTTTTTTGTTTTTCTTATGCTTCTACAAGTGTACTTTTGGATATTTCTCTTTTTGCTTGTCATAAGTCAGTCCTAGTTGTTCTAGAAGGTCGAACATATATGAACGAATTGGTTTCCCCACGGGGTGATTATGTTCCAGATGACCAAGCCTGGGGTAATTTTTGGTTTTGGAGGTACTAGATGAATTGGTTTCCCTCCAGGTCAATTCAATGTTCACAGTCCTTAGACACTCATGATGCTACTGTAATTTTTCTTCTGAAAGGTAATTTATACATACTTACTTTAAAAAAAAAATACATTATTCTTCAAATTGATCTTCTTATCCAATTCAAAACTCTATCTCTCTCCTTCTTCCCACAACACATTAAGTCTTCTCCTTTTATATAGAGAGACTAATACAACAAACTCCACAATTATTTGGAGTAAAAATAGGATCTAAGAGTGTAAATAGGATCTAGTTCCATTTTAGATGGAAATAATCCCAACAAAATATAAATACATGACCAACATAAGGAATGGAAGTAGGATGTAGTTCCACATTAGCTGGAAAGAATCCGAACTAAATATAACCACACTACAAAACCAAAATATTAGTACAAATGGTTTACACTCTCAAATCTAATTAGTTGGTATCTAATCCCATTTAATATTATTTCATATCCTACCAATATTAATTGGAAAATAATCCCAACTAATATGATAATTTTTTTCTCATTTATGATTTGTTTATTCAAAATATGAAGTATTTTCCTATGTTACATAATTACCATATAATTGGATGATAATGACCATATAATTATATAGTAGCACAAACAAAACATATGTTTATGCTTCATATTGTTGTCAAAAGTGTGCCATATTTTGGACTCATCAGCTATACAAAGGCTTACAAATACTTAATGCGATTGCATACTTTATGTTCTTGACCATTCACAAAAAATCCTTTTGGTTGAGACATGTAGACATTCTCTTTAAAATATCCATTCACTAAAGTTTTCTTCACATTCATGTGATGAATCTTCCACCCATTATGTGCTGCCAAAGCCAACAAAGCATGAATTGTATCCCATTTTTCTATGGGGGAAAACGTCTTCTCATCATATGTTGGTGCGTAGTGGGAAGACCCGGGGTTCGACATTAATTCACCAACAAACCCTAATATATTTCCCCTTTTAGAATCACCTACAAGCAGGTGAAGTATCACATGAGGTATCTATGGGGATTGCAGGAACCAAGTTTCTGTAGTCATGAAGGGATGGGAGGAATTCATCATAACCATTATATGTATAATGTGTTCATTATTCGTTATATCATGTGCACAGAATCATCAAAACAAATAACATATTAATATTAACCATACATTCTATGCACGCAATAAACAAAACATTAAGCACATCATAACACATATACACCAGGATTTAACATGGTTCACCCAAGATGGGATACGTCCACAACGATCGGCTTCCTATACTATTCATAATCATCTCTTACAAAATATGTGCACTAAACGCATACATTATTCCCTTGTCATTCTCGTATACTTCTATCTATCTCTCTTCACTCTTACATTCGTGCATATAGTCCACACTTAGCTCTTATTATTCTCATTCACTCTTGACTAGTCCTACTCTATCCCAATATCCTTACATATTTACACAATTACATTAGGGCTTATCCCTTTTCGATGGAACAAAATGCCTAACAACTTCTAATTTTTTTCCTCCTTTCGTGCCTGGTGATCCTGAAAGTGTGTCAAATGCCTTTGCTTATTTTGTGCATGCTGTGTAGTTCCCAAAACTAGTCCCCAAAATTCATGTCCTAACATGTTCCCAACACTAACCCGTGGTTCATCCTGAGCCATTTAGGCCTTCTGTTGCACTCCCTTCAATGTCACAATGAGCTTCTCAAAAGTGTCCTTTGTAGTTGTGATCTTCTCCTTTTCTTGTACTTCCTGCACTACCATGACAACATAACCATTTGTTGGTGTGCAGTGGGCAGACTCGGGGTTCAACATTAATTCACTAACAAAACCCTAAGATACTGACCCTTTCGACATCACTCGTAAGCAGGTGAAGTCTCACCCAAGATATCTATTGGGACTATAGGAACCAGGTTTCCATAATCATGAAGGGATAGGAGGCATTTATCATAACCATTACACTTAGAATTTGTTCATTATACATTATATCATGTGCACAAAATCATCAGAACAAATAACATATTAATATTAACCATACATTGTATGTGCGAAATAAACAAAACAATAAAAATATCATGACATATCATAACAAATATACACTAGGATTTAACGTGGTTCACCCAAGATGGGTTATGTCCACAATGGACAACTTCTTATATTATTCATAATCATCTCTTACAAAATATGTGCACTGCGCTCATACAATATTCCCTTTCCATTCTTCTATCCTTCTATCTATCTCTCTTCATTCTTACATTCACACATACAACTCTTCTTACTCTCATTCATTCTCTACTAGTCATACTCTATCCAAAAACCCTTACATATTTATACAATTACATTAGGGATTAGCCCTTTTTAATGGACCAAAATGCCTAGTGGCTTCTAACTGTTTTCTTCCTTTTGCGCGTGATGTTCTTGAACTTGCACCAAATTCCTTTCCTTCTTTTCTGCACGCTATGCAGTTCCCAAAAATGGTCCCAAAAATTCCTATCCCAACATCATCTATGCCTTTTTTGTGTGCATATCCTTTCACCACAAGCCTTGCCTAATGCTTGTCAAGTGAACCATATGATTCGTACTTGTTCTTGTAGAATCACTTGCATCCAATTGGTTTTGTTGATCCAGGTGGATATCAATGACCACCTACCTATTCCAACTAGCTCAAACTAATTTGTTGGCAACTTACTATTTTTAGCAGTTTTTTGATTCCTAAACTTTGGGGGCCATTTTGAGGGCCTAAACGACACTTTTTTACGATCGGGGACCTCAATGATAGTTAAAGGAATTGATTTATCCCCCAAAATGAAGCTCCTCATTGATACCTTTCCAACAAGCTATCGTGCGCCCCAAACAAAGATTGTATGCTAAAGTTACACCCCTAGAAAGTTGATACACCAAACTACCCAAAACAAGGTCCACAAAATTGTTGGCTCTTCATCTTCTGGGGTTAGGCTTTTGTATTTTCTTTATGTTAAAAAGGAATTTGGAGCCTCGTTGTAACAAGCATCTTCTTGTGAATGTGAGTAGCTGTCACATCTCTTCTCAGAGATAAGCTTCCACCATTCTAGTGAGTCTTTCACTCTGTATTTCTACAATTTTGCACATTTCACTTATTAATAGAAATTGTGTATTACTGTATATATGTTCCTCTTGTTATATATCCGATATATCTCTATTATATTATTGTTTCTCTTGAAATATATTTGTATATTTCTGTGTTATATCTCCACTCTCATTTCATGCCGAAAATAATCTGGATCAGTGGTATCAGAGTAGATTGCTCTTGATCATTTTTCAATGCATGTCCCCGATGAGGTCCGATTATAGAAAGTTGGGTATCGAGCTTGTCTCTCACGAGGAAAATCACTCTGTCACACCCAAGAAATCCTCCATGGCAGAAGAAAATAAAAATGATGGAGCAAAAGATTCTATCAATCTATTGCTTGAGCAATCTCTCACACGACAGAAGGACAAAATGATGGAGAATTTTTCCCACATCCTTCAACGCTTACCGATAACAACAAGCACATATTCATCAAGTGGCCACTTTGGAAGCACCTCTCATTTCAAGGTACAAGTCAATTTTTATATTCCCGTATTTGAAGGTCAGATAGATTCCTATGCACTAGAAAAATGGTTAAATATGCTAGAACATTATTTCTTTGTTCACAATTTTTCCAATAGGGAAAAGGTCACCTTTGCACTCCTTAAGGATCTCCCCCATGTCAAACGTTGGTGGGAAACTTTGTAACATCCCCGGTCACCCATGTCGGACCATGCTACTCCATAAAACACTTTTGTTCTCTACTCAACATATTGTAACATACCCAACATCAAACCGAGCTATGCCACATACGTTTTTCTAACTACATGAAATTAAAACATATACACACAGAACTATTGCATAAATTTATATATAAAACGTAAACAAGCAAATACATTCTGTAAATGCACATATTCATATTGAAATAACAGTAAACATATACATGCAACATATACAGGCAATACCCATAAAAATAAACACGTAAATAGTTATGTAGCATGTAATTTGTCACACAATGGACACTTATCTTGGTAATAATATCACCAACTACGTGCACACCTTCCGCAAAACTCCCATACTTAGACCACACTGCTCATCACTCTCAGTAGTGGGTCACCCCCGAGCTAGGACTAAACTCCACCCAGGTAAAGGGGTTCCCAACTAGGTTGATGTAACATAGACAACAGGAAAGACTCCGTCATAGGTGCCAACTCAAACTAATAGCCTACAGTCCCTCATTCCCCACATGCCTGTCCCACTCCAAGAAGTGTGCACCTTCTTTGCTCAACAGTCCTTTGGCTGCCCCACTTCCTTTCCGGTCTTCAACAATAGGCCGAACAGGAAGTCTCAGAGCCCTATAGCTGTAGTTTAGCACCTTCAGGAAATCAATTCCCAGCAATTATCTCACCCAAAGATAAATTTCTCACGGGCATGACAACCCGCCTCTTCAATATCCACAGGCCTGACAACCCACTTCTTTAGTCCAGCTCCCAAGCTAACCAGCTACACAAACACGTATTGGTGCGGATATGGTACTGGTTCAGGTAAGAATATAGGTACAGGGAGATATAGAGGATATCTCCATGAGAGTTTGAACTAAGCCCCTGAAAAAGGAATCCCCAAAAAATGAACTAAGTCCAAACTATATGTATGCATGTACCCAAATTGACACTTGTCATGTTGGGAGCTACTTTGGCCCACTTGTTCCCATCCTTAGAACTTAGGATAAAATATTTATTCATACTTTATGTTTTAATAAATATTAATATAATATTCCTTTTTGGCTTAAGCTCCCTAGCTTAGCCCCTTTCCCTTAACTTTTATCCCCCCCCCCTTTCCAAAACTAGTGGAGTTTAGTCCCCCATACTCTTTTATCATGGTCGGTCTGCACGCTACGATGTATTTTATATTAATGATGAGACATATACAAAAATAGGATCATTGACCTTTAGCATCTAGGCTCTCCGACCTAATAATCACAAAACTGGCTCACCAGCCTATAAAACACAACATATACACAAAGGCTCTCTGGCCTCAAGATCGCACACACTTAAGTTGTTGCGTGCAGTATCCTAGAATGTGCACACTTCATAATTTTAATGCACAGTACATGCACGCACTATACCATGGAAGGTGCATACAAAAATGATGTCAAACAACTCACCAGCTTAAGTACATTTTCATTTACATTTACAATGGGTTCATCCTAGGGATGTTACAAACTTACTGGGAGCAAATTTCCACAGAGGAGTCTGGAATATATGGGGCCAAGCCCACTTGTGATTTTTTGTGGATGCGGTCAAGGAACAATATTACCCTATTGGGAACTATGACGACCAATAAATGATATGGACCACACTACGGAAAGAGAGGGGCCAAATGCCGGATTTCACAAATAATTTCCATACCTTTCTCACCAAGATGGGTATCAAAGACTCTGAGTGGCATCTGGTTTTGAAATACCATAGGGATAGGTACATCCAAACCGAAATGGATTTCTTGGAAATCTTATCATTGGGAGCTTCCTATCCATATGATGTCAAAATCAAGAAGAAATTTAGGCACAAAAAAAAACGAGAGTTCGGGTCTACAAATCCACAACAACCAAAGTATGATAAAGATGACCCTAACAAACAAACTCCTGAAAACCAGTCCAAGAAACAAGAAAACAAGGGTCATGGGAAGATGAAGAAGGAAATTGGAAAGTGGTGTTATTTCCACAAAATCCCCTGGCACAACACGGATGAATGTCTCTCAAAAAAATAATTGGTGGTCGAGATCAAAGAAAAGCAGTCGAACCCTAATTCAGAATCTGATTTAGAAAATAATGGGAGAAGATAGATCATCAACACAGATCCCACTACTACTATCATGACCAGAACAATTCAAACAGAAGAACCAATAGGTCATGAAGAGGGGGAGCACCTCTTTCATTCACAAATGTGTGTGAAGGGGACCCCGTTGCATTTCATTGTTGATAGTGGAAGCCAGAAGAACCTCATCTAAGCATAGGTCATCAAATAGTTTGGATTACCGAAAATACCACACCCACAACCATACAACATCGGGTGGCTTCGCCAAGGATGAGATCTTTGTGTCAACCAACTCTGTCAATTGTCATATGGCATCCATCCCTTCAAGTATGAGGTATTATGTGATGTTTCCCTGCTGGATGTCTATGATGTTCTTTTGGGCCAACCATATATGTGGAAGTGCCATGTTATTTATGAGTCTAGACCCCATAGTGCCATTGTTACTCTGGGGGGTAATCTCTATAGGATACTAGAGGTAGTTACAACTATTATCTCACCTAAACAATGTTGCAAGGTAGTATCTCATACTAAAAAATTATGCTCCTTCACAATCTGTTCAAAAGGTGAATAGAAGGACACTACAAACCCTACAGTCTCAGCCCAAGCACCTTCTATCCAACAAAATCATGTCAAGCAACACAACTTCTCCAGCAAGGCAAGTAGCTCACCAAGGTTCGTATTCAGCAAGTGCTTTCCCCTCTCCCTCAATAACTCAACAAAATGGAGACCATTTATTCCTAAGGAGAGAGGATTGATAAAGGTGTATATCGGTGGCCACCCACCTATTCCAACTATCTCAAAAAAGTTTGTTGGAAACTTACTATTTTTAGCAGTTTTTGGTTCTTAAACTTCCGGGGCCATTTTGAGGGCCTAAATGACATTTTTTCACGATCGGGCACCTCAAAGATAATCAAAGGATTTGATTGATCCCCCAAAATTAATATCCTCATCGACGCCTTTCCAACGAGCTATCATGCACCTTAAACCAAGATCGTATGCAAAAGTTACACCCCAGGAAGTTGATACACCAAACTACCCAAAAAAAGGTCCACAAAATTGTTGGATTTTCATCTTCCGGGGTTAGGGTTTTGGATTTTCTTTATTTTAAAAGGGAATTTGGAGCCTCATTATAACAATCATCTTCTTTTGAAAGTGAGTATCTATCACATCTCTTCTCAGAGATAAACTGCCACCATTCTAACGAGTCTTTCACTCTGTATTTCTATAGTTTTGTACATTTTGCTCATTAATAGAAATTTTGTATTACTATATATTTGTGCCTCTTGTTATATATCTTATATATCCATGTTATATTATTGGCTCTCTTGCAACATCTCTATATATTTCTGTGTTATATCTCTTCTCTCATTTTTTGCCGAAAATAATTCGTATCATTGGTTCAAAATGGAGGATCCACCAACTTTCATGTCCCATTCTTGATGATAGCATCATATTCCTTTTACATAGAGTCTTTCCACTCATAATGAAAAATAGCTTCTTCAAAGGAATTTGGTTCAAAGTTAGTAGATAAATTCAATTCTAAATCATATGAAACTTCCATATCATTGATGTCACCTGAGTCTGAATCATGTACATCACCTCCATCGTCTTGTCTCGTTGAATTTCTAATTCTTGTCTTTCCAACTTCATCATGATGAACGCTTTAAAGTTTTTTCATGATCCACTTTGGAAATATTTTTCATGGTCTAGGTTGCTCAATTAATTTATATGGTATTTCATTCCCATAAATATTCAACCTTTCAATCGTATCAATCACATCATCCAACTGAACCTCCTATTCTAATGAAGTTGTTGGATCTTCTACATGAGGGCCCAGGGGGAGATGGCACTTCAAAACAAGATTCTATAGATTGATCCAATATAGGGATCCCCCCTTCAATATGTGGAATCTCATTATCAAAATCATGATATGTCTTTACATAGGTAAATATGTCAAGATGATCAAGCTATCTCTTAACAATCTTCTTATTTTTTAGTGAATACAATTGTTATACAATTATTTTTCACTTGACCACTTGATGGGAATAATATAGGAGTCAACAATCTGAAACAATGATCCATACCACTTTTCCCCTAAGATTACAATAATTTTTTGCATGGTCATTGGTTTCCCATTTACATCTTGTGACCAAGAAGTGTTGGTTTCTCCCTGTCATCTTGCAAGGAGCGACTAGTTTCTCTCTGCAAGAATGTAGGGCACGAACAATTCTATTACTCCCTTTTTAGGATTGTTTTTGTGGGATGAGATTCAATCATGGATTCTCCATGGTTTGACCTCAAGAATATTTTCATCTTGGGCATGGAGATCTTATCCAAATTATCCTTTGATATTATCTCTATTATCCTATAAATAACGGGGTTCTCTCATGGGAAAAGGGAGGAAAATGAAAGTAAGTTTATGCTAGGAGATTGATCACGGAGCTTGGGAAAGGAATCTGGTTAGAGCTTCATCAGGCTATCAAATTGTAAGTTGTAAATTGTTTCCATTTGATCAATAGAATATGCACATGAATTTCCCTCTTATTTGATTGTACATGATTATCATAATTAGGATGCTTATGTTATATGATTAGATATGTTATAAATCTATACATGATATATTTGATCTTGTGAAAGGATTTTGGTTGTATCTCCATGTGTGTATATCCAAATTGACAAGAGTGAAGGACATCTTCGACAAAGAAAACAACGAAGGAGTGTGCAGGGATAAACATCAGGTGATTGGGTAAGATCTTTATTATATTCACTTATAGATCATTTGTGTGTATGATTTAGATATAGGAAGGTCCACAATTTGTTTCTCTATTTTGTATTAGGTCTAGGGAGAGCCTAAGGGAGGTAACACCTGCATGGTGAAAATATCCTACAATAGATTGGAAACTCCAATGGGGATTCCACTACTGTTCAGTTAGTTTTTCTTCCTCAATTTATTTGATTTGTCTTCCCAATATCCTTGCTTGTTGTAAGGCCCTTTTCTTTGTCTTGATTTGTTAGTAAGCCTTTTCTGAGGTTGTTTACAAATTATCAATCTCATATTTGATAGATCTTCTCTAGATTTATTGCTTTTGAAATCATACGGTCATGGTTGCGGTTTGTTTGTATAAACAGAGAAAGCTTACCCTTATTGGTCGCTTATTGCTCCATTGCTGGGTGAAACCTCCCTCACAAATCCACTACCTTATGCGACTAGTAATTTTGGTCACCTTATGCACCTATGCAAGGTGCGATCGGTCACTCCGTGGCAATTAAAATCCATTTTTTGAAGGCAGATCCATCAAAACACAACCCATATATGTTTCTTTTTTTTTCTTACAACCCTCTCGATCTCTTTTGGATCTATTCTAGCAGTCATTGTTGCAATATATTTCAAAATCACTTTGAAATCGTTTTATTTGTGTGCCATTTACATTAGTTGATTAAAATAACTTTTTGTCTTTGTGGGTACAATTTAAATCAATTATTCTCATTCCCTCATACTTTTAAAGTGTTGATGGCACTTTTGTGTAGAGAGTCCATTTCTTTTTAGAAATCTTTTGGGTGTTCCTTTAGATTTGCTTCCATTTTTTAAATAAAGCCAACTCTCTTGATTTTCATTTCATCCTAGAGTGCAATTCTTTTTTAAAGTTGTTTGAAAAACATTTCTACCTGTGAAAGCTTGAATTTTGTGTTGATGACGTTTTTATGCTTGGATATTCTAGTCCTT
>ML788683.1:171174-201264 GCA_009831015.1 Picea engelmannii | reverse complement strand
CTTTCCATAAATATTCCTTCTTGATTTTGTCACTTCTCTTGATTATTTAAATAATCCACCTTGAATAAATAATATTAACCCATTTCTAGGTCACTTGACCTATTTTCCTTATTTTTAGGGTTAACCACTTTCCATAAATATTCGTTCTTGATTTTTCCACCTTATTTTATCATTTCTTCTTTTAGGTCACTTTGACTTCTTTGACTTTGGGGGCTTCAAGCCTTCATGTGAGGGTCCTTCATCTTCGTAAGGCCATAACTCTCAAACTAGGAGGAGTTATGTGACATTCCACATACCACCAGAAATGGGTAGACAAGCACTATCCATCTAGGATAGTTTCACCAACAATTTCCTTGATCTTCATCTCGTTATTCTTCATACAAGCATGGGTCCTCCAACCTTTCTTCTAGGATGACTCAATCCGTAAAGTGTCTTCCCGTGAGGGATTTCACCATAAGGGGACCACTATGGAGTTCATCCATTTATACACCTTATCAATCATGATAAGACAATAATGAGTCATCTATACATTTTTCCAACAATGCATCATATACCAATGGAACCACATCGACCCATCTTCATCATGTATCAATGACAACTCATTGATCCATATTCATCTATGCATTCTCATCAAGAACACTACATATTATATTACATAAATCATCAGTCAATCAATCCTTTGACATCAATCAATCACTTGACATAAATAAATGACATCAATCAATCAAACCATTGGCATCAGTGACAACATGATCCAACACATCTTGCTAAGGAATGCCTCGGTAAAGGTCCTATTTGTATTTTTTGTAAAGCTACTGGACATGAAGTTTGGACCGTCCTAGAATGATTGCTAAATTCAAAAAGATGAATATGAGACAAGAAAACCATGAAGAGGTTCAAGAGATTAAGGATATGCTAGAACACCATAAAGAATCAAAGACTATATTATTGCAAATGAAAGAAACCCTGAGTGATCATAGAGACATCAGTTTACCAGAGATCTTAAAAGAGAAGGAGTGCATAGAAATAAGAATAAGAGATTTTGACATAGACAGTGTTTTGGATGAGGAAACATAGGTGAATATCATGACAAAAAGTACTTGGGAAATTTTGGGAAAGCCTGCTATGATTCCTTCATTGGGAGGAATAGGATTGTTTAAAGGAAAGATGATAACCCTATGTGGAAGACTTAATCATGTACCTATGGTTTCTCATGGAGCATCGAGGGAAAAAGAATTCGAGGTCATTAAGTTTGTTGAGAACAACACTCCTTTTTCACTTTTGTTAGGAAGGACTTGGATTGAGAAAGATTAGATCTGAAGGAAAGAAGAAGAGGAAGCTATAGAACAAAAAAAGAAAGAATTAAGGGATTTCATGGCTAGGAGAATAACACACTTAATAGAAGAACATGAGGCCAAGTCGAAACAACTACAGGCTAGAGAACTAGCTGTCGAGGTTGAAATAACGCAAGAAGGATTAAAGAACCTTTCCATGCACAAGAGAAGAGCACCAACCCCTGAAGTAATAAGAGAAGAGGTATTCCACTTAAACCCTGTGAAAGACCCTCAACAGTGCAAAGTTACTATGGTAAGAGTAGATGAGAATAAAAATGGAAAGAGGGATCCAACAACTCAGATCATAGAAAAGAAAGCCGGAAAGCTTAGCAAAAAGAAATAAAAGCTAGAAAAATTGCACGAGGTTCCAGAGAAGACTTCACAAAAAGAAGGCTTGCATAACTTGAACCTCGCCGGAATAGAAGAACAACTTAGACTGGCACTTTGCCACAATGAAGCAATATGATCATTGGAGGCGTCCCAACCATTAGAACGAAGCTCCAGAATGGCTAGAAACATAGTTATTGCTGGAAAGATTGCCATTGGAATGTTGGGACCATGCCATAACATATGGATTGAGGCATTCCTTCTCATTGGAGGAATCCATTACGACCTTGTCTATTTAATCTGTCGAATGTGTCATCGGGGACACTTTTGCAAATTATGATTATTTGAGCCCACAAAGAACTGATTGCTATCGCGTTGTGCTTATTGAGACCTCACCACCCATTTTACTTACCTTGAGCATATGTTCCCCTGCCCGAGACATTTGATCACGAGCATGTTGACGGGCGAAAATGAACGCTCGCCAACTGGAAGAGTGGATCTGGTTCGAGGTTGTCTAAATAACCCAATCCATTTGGGATGATCCACCCTGACGGGTTTAGCGGCTTCGTTGGACGATCTAAGTCCTAGGAAAACAAAAGAAACTAACTAAAGGAACTAATCTAAATGAAAACAACAATTAAAGCAAACTAATAAACAAATCTGAAATAAATATATACAGTCTATTGTCTAATATTATATAGCAATAATTCTGTGAAATTAATTATCAACTATCAACACAATTAAATCTTAATCACAAATGTACAATATTTATAGATTACAGATTTTAAATGAAAACCTGCAAAAATCATTTGTAAACTGTCCTATGATAACAAAACTATTGTTTTTTGATTTTTATATCTTTTATGTGAAAGAAGAGAAATAAACAAAACTAACTAAGCTGAGTAATTCAAATAATAATCCCAGTTGTAAAACTGAACCATGTATCTATCTAAACTAATGCGAATTCTCAGATTTATTAACTATTAAATAACAAATAAAGAACTAACCTGAAATAACACTTCCTATTTGTCCTGTGTACAATATTCGATTCAACTATTTGATGGGAGGAAACCCGCACCAGATTTTCCACAAACTTCTCGTAAACAAGAAGCAACAGTGCTCTTTGAATATAAATGACAGAACAAACAAGACATAAAACCGACAACAATCTTATGATTTACAAATTATCACAGTGAGATAAATCCCTGTGTGAAGATCTGTAGAAAAGCAATTTATTTAATGAAGCAGATAAACCTTTATTCATTAAATGGAAACAGAGTAATTGTTGTGCTAAAACTGAGATACATAAGACATGGATAGAATTTAAATCACAACGCATTAACCTGTAATAAGTCCTGATATCTAAAGTAGTCAATGACTTAATCACAAATTAAAATGCACTTAACCTGAACGAAAGTATGATGAATTGAAAGCTAAAGCTGTTACAAAAGATCGACTTCCATTCAAGTCTGTATCATCATAAATCCATAGTCTTGTTCTCCCAACAGTGACGATGGGTTCATTACAAAAAACAACAAGTATTTAAAGACCACAGGGTAAAACATCCCTGTGGGAATTATCAAAGCAGTTTACAAAAAATATGGGAACAATCTCCCAAGTCCATGTTTCTGCCTATGACTAACAGCTTAAAACAAAACTATATCTAAACTGACACAGTATATCCAATTTGTCACTGAAATTCGTAAGTACCCGTGGGTAGACAAGAATACACAAGTTTAGATAATGTTTTATTGATAAAATTAACAAAAATCAAAATCTTAAGACTAGCTACAGAGTCTTGCGATTCTGTAGCTGGTCTAATTTGAAAACATAACCGTTTTAAATCAATCAAACGATAACAGAAATAAATTCGACCTATTAAACCAAATATTTAATTTCTAATTGAAAACAAAGCAAATCATTCATGCTAGGAGTAACCAGACTCTTTATGCCAATTTGAAAAAGCTGAAATCGTAATTGAATTAATCAAATGATAACATGATATATGCAATCTGACAAACGCTTTTTATTACCAATTCGGAGCAGACATAATCGTTTCTATAATTCGAAACCAATGAAATCATTTTTGAATCAATCTCAAACGAAACAGACTATAACTGATCAAACAAATATTTCATATTCATTTAATACAAACGCAATATTTTATGTCGACTCAGAACTTAACAAAATCGTTTTTTAAATCCAAAACTAACAGAGTTGTTTTTTCGAATCAATAGATTACATTGTATTTATCAAACCAGTCTTTGATATTGATGCATTGCATACATAAAAGACCATGCTAATTCAAACATGCAAAATTGTTTCAAAATCAAACCAAAAGAAATGAATCGAACTAACTTAGGGCCGACACAATCGATATGCTAATGCAAAATCATATCAATCAAAACATAGTTGTGTCCGAGTTGAGCAAACAAATCTTATGTACAGATCGAACGCAATCATAATCCAAAACGAAAATAATCATTCAAAACAAAACATAATCATTTCTTGAATCTATTCGAACAGAACTAAACGAAAGAAAACCCAATCAGTCATACTAATTCAAACCAACTCATAAAACAAAATCGATGTTGAAATACATACCTGGGCAGTAAGAAAATGATTCGATCATGAGAAATTTGAATTGACAAAGGCCATTGTTGCCTCGACATTTCTGAAGACAATTGAACCAGTGTTTTTTTGTTTCTTCTCATTGTCTTGTAGCCTGTCGTTCTCCTTTGACAACATTGTAACTCGTTCCTCTAAAGATTTAATCTTGAATTGCAACAGGGGAACGCCGGTGTAATAACGTTCAAGCCAAGCATTACATTGAGTACAAGGTGGTTGATTTGGCCTTGGCATCACAGGCGAGGGTTCTTTCAAGTTACCAGGGGTGTCACTGTGAAGCTTAATTCCAGGGAATTTAGGATCGTTCTTGAGGCACAGAGGTAAGTTGGAAACATAGTCATAGGGTTCCATAGAGAAAAGACCATGAGAGTAAGGGTATTCCTCGGTTAAGAAACGTTCAATATCAAAGTCTGAATCCTAGCTCAAGACGATATGCTTTTGGTCAGTGCTCTTCTTGGGCTTGTTCCTAGCACATCTGGATATCCATCGTGCATTTTTCTTTCCCCTACTGTTGACACCAATATCACCTTTTCCTTTCTTCCTTATGGGCCTTTTGATGGTATTAGTATTGTCTTTAGCACATAGGTCGATCATGGTATCGGGTAGGTCAAGGTTGGGGAAATTCAACGGTTTGATAGGGGGTTGAAGGGTAGGAGGTGGCACGGCTGGCCCAACCAGAGTTTCAGTAACCACAACCTTGTCCACTTGGACACACTCGAGGGTGGCAAAGCCATTCCTTGACAGGAAGGCTTGCCAATAGTCACCGCTGAGGCTCAAATGGTGGACGATAATGACTTTGATCAAGCAGTGATGGAAAAGGATGTTATCAACCTTCTCACGCTTGAATCGTTTCGACATTTTGTAAAGACTGCATAAGAGATAATGTGGCATATTCAGAGGGTAGTCTATAAAATTCATCAATAACCGAAGATGATACAGAAATACCAAACCATAATCACCTTCGCAGGTCACAAACTGCTTAACAATTTCCAATAGGTCATGCCACTTGGGTTTGAGGGTAGAGACAGGCATACCTCTATCACAACTAACAATCTTCCTTGATGTGAATAGGAGCAGCCACGACACCTCGTCCACTTTGGAATTTTTAAACCACCTTTGTCCTGTAGTTGGTAGTCCTGTAGATGAGCTTAGGAATTCCTCATTTAGCTCGAGCTATATGTCTCCAACCTTATCCCTATAGCCGTCGAAGGGGAGGGAGAACTTTTGGGCAACTGAAAGGTTGAAACCCTCAAATCTTTGGATAAACACCAGCCAGCCACTATTTTCCAAATCCTTACGAGCATTGTCGAATAGCAGGAGTGTTTGGATGCCATTAGGCTCTATGTGCACCATAGGTGCCATAGACAAGAGAACACAGTGAGTAGGGTAAACAAACAAGGGTTTGGTCAGGGTAAACGCAGGATCAAAATCTCAGGGACTTCCCCAAAACTAACAGAGGTGACCCGGGATAGAAGGAAGGCATTAATGCCCAAGTGTGTGAGGGTGGTGGAACAAAATCAACCCATGCAAAACAGTCATATGAAACTGTATAATCTACGACGCAATAGTCATAGCCTCGATAGGGTTTCCATTTAACCCACTCTGATATCTGTATCCTGCCAAGAAGTTATAGATCAGAATAAAGGACATTTTAAGGTCAAGAGATTTCATACTTACGAATTTTCATATACCCGACATTGATTTACTACCAGCAGGCTTGTTCAGTACCCCGACGAAGTTGTCTTGGCGTCATGCATGCATTTACCCATTGCCAACAGACCTGTTCAGCATCCTGGCGGGCTTACAAGCACTTCCCACAAATCTTTTAATGATTTATTTTTTTAAAGATATATATGTGAGTGGGGTGATGTTGAAAATTATGATACTTTAGACATATTTTTACAGACCTCGAAAGAATATTTTTTTTTTAAACTGTCCTTCATTAAGATCCAGAGATGGTTTGTTTACAAAACCAACCTTCTAAAGCGGGGAGACATCTTCTGATTTATTCCCTTAAGGAACAGAGACAGCGTAATAAGATGATGGATGATCGTGACAGGCTTCACTTACAGACTAAAATCAATAAACTTCTTTCATACAACATTCTTTCCTCACATGGTTGTAAATTTCAGAAGCAAATCACAATTGATGTTTAAACAACTTTTCAGCAGTCATTTCAGAGGAAAAAATTTCTTTTTTCTTTGTTTGAGCAGTTCAAAAATGCAGGTATGTGTATTTCAACAAGAAATACTGATAAGCATAAAGGAGAAATCAAAACACACCAGCGAAGAAAGATTTGAAAGCAAAGAAATCCAAACAACAAAAACAAAAAAAACAAATATGTACAGAAGGTGCATCTGAAAACCTCATGCCACAAAATCCCTTGGGAGACTCAAAAGTAGGAAAATCCTGTTTGATGGGAAAGAAACCTTACTCATGGTACCTTATTTCAGGGTTGATTCAGATTTATTTATCTCTTTACTTTCCATTTAATATTTTCATCACGATACTACGTTTTTGAAAATGAATGTTCAACTAAGAGTAAAGAGAAAAGGATCAAGGGGACTTCCCTGACAACAGCCGTATTATGGTTCTCATGGTGCGCCCACTTGCGTTCATGAATTCATTATTAAAAAGAGAAATAGGGAGAAATAAAACTAAAAGGAAAACCTATTCCTAAACCTACCCTAACTACTAAACGAATAAAAAATACTAAGTGAAGTCATGCTTCCAATGTAGCCATCGAAGTGACTCCAATCCTGCAATGGAAACAAGATCAAGCATTACTAATAAGAATGGTAATATATCAACAAATGACAGAAACATATCACACTTACCTTCATAATCATCATCTAAAAACAAAGTAAGCATGATCTTACCATTTCCTTGGATATTCTTGTTGTACGAATCCTCCAGCCATTGCACAATCTTGTCATGATAAGGGTCATAATGGCATGGGCGAGTGTAAGTAGGTTTGAAAAACTTGTTAGGATTACGAAGAAATGGAATAACCATCAACCAAGGTTGAAATGCCCCATCCTCCTGACAATTCTCTAAGTGTTCATTAATTTCTTCACATGGATGATCTAAAAGAAATATGTCACGCCTACTTTCAAGATACTTAGGTAAAAAGAAAGCAAGCACAACTTTGTCTTTATTATGATTTTTTTTATATATGAATATTCGAGCCATTCTAAGATCCTGTCACAAAAATGAGGATGCAAACCATGACTTTGATGAAACGAATATATCAATGGGAAACTCACCATATGAGGATTCGTGCAATCAATTGGATCATTAGTTTGAATGTTTCCTTCGATGAGATTGATCATTTCAAAATGTGAAGCATAAACATCAAGATTTGAGCTAAGAAAAGAACGAGTATGAAAATTAGAATGTTTGATCTCCATAAGATATAATACATCGTCCTTTTCAACAATAAACTGTGTAAAATCATCTCACAACATGTTCTTTTCCCATTTGAGTGATGAAAGTGAACAAGCGTCAAATCCAAGTTTGTCAATGTTAGGTTCGGAATTAATTTCACCAAAATTTAGCATATCGAAAGGATATGATTGTGGTGGAAGAGAGTAGGATGTTGTAGGTAAGATTTCAAGTCCACCAGAATCTAGTAATAGATTAGGATATAAAGAATAAAAGGAATAATAAATAAGCACATGAAAAGAATCTCTTGAATTAACAATGGTATTCTCAAAATATTTCTCTTCACCTTCTTTAAAACCCTTACTCTCTTTTGGTGAAGAATACCTCAACATAATATGATCATCTGGATTTGCCTTTTGTGTGATAGATAATTCAAAATTTATATGACAAACATCTAGTATTTCCTGTGAACAAAGTGCATTTTGAGGATGAAGGTTTAAGGTTTCTTCTTCTAGTTGTATATCTTCTTCTCTAATCAGTTTCATAGGAGTACTAGAACATTCAAGATGATTTTAGTCACTTAAGTGTTCTTCAATGACTGATTTCAAATGTTGATTAGAGCATGAGTTAAAAGAATGAGGATATTCATCTTGAGCCATAAATGAATCTTCTTCCATACTGTTCGAAGACTGAAAATACAATGATTCAAAGGAAAAAACAATTTGGTTGTCAATAAGAACCTGGTCAATATATTCTACCTCCCTAGCTTGTTCAACATTGTCGGAAGATTCCTTCTCTTCTTGCGAAGAAGATTGTTCTTGCAGTTGAGTGATAGGATTTGAAATTGGTTCTTCATTCGTGATTGAACATGACTGGATGGAAGGGATGGAAGCATCATAGAAGATATTTAATGCCAATGACATGTCATCGAGATTAAATTTACAGAGGATATGATAGACTCTTGTCAAAAAGTCTTCTGAAGATGAATCGTTGTTGATTAGCGAAGTATGAAATTCTTCACATAATTGATCAAAATCATAAATTTCAAAAGAATCTAGAAACTCATCTACAAATTGAAACCAATAAAAAATGTGACATGCTGGAAAGGATTCAAACCAATGTTTGATCCAACCTCTAAAAGTAAAAGCTAATAGTCTGCATAAAACTCCTAAATCTGAGATGTCATGTTTGATGCATTTGCACCAAAACTTGTTAAGGTGGTGTTTAGCAGACATATTTCCTCCACCATCAAAGGTGAGATTGGACAAGCGAGAGACTGTCTCATTGGGAACATTGGGTAATGAGAAGTTGAAAGCATGTTCCAACACAGTGATTTGGGGAGCCATGGGGAAATTGAATATATTTAAAATAAAGGCTCCTACAAGGCCACCTTGTCAGTCAGGCCCTCCTTCTAGTGCCATTTGTTGACGAGCGAAAATGAGCGCTCGCCAACTGGAAGAGTGGATCCAGTCCGGGGTTGTCTAAATAACCCAAGCCGTTTGGGATGCTCCACCCTGACGGGTTTAGCGGCTCTGTTGGCCGATCTAAGTCCTAGGAAAACGAAAGAAACTAACTAAAGAAACTAATCTAAATGAAAACAACAATTAAAGAAAACTAATAAACAAATCTAAAATAAATATATACAGTCTATTGTCTAATATTATACAACAATAATTCTGTGAAATTAATTATCAACTATCAACACAATTAAATCTTAATCACAAATGTACAATATTTACAGATTACAGTTTTTAAATGAAAACCTGAAAAAATCATTTGTAAACTGTCCTATGACACCAAAACTATTGTTTTTTGATTTTTATATCTTTTATGTGAAAGAAGAGAAATAAACAAAACTAACTAAGCTGAGTAATTCAAATAATAATCCTAACTGTAAAACTGAACCATGTATCTATCTAAACTAATGAGAATTCTCAGATTTATTAACTATTAAATAACAAATAAAGAACCAACCTGAAATAACGCTTCCTATTTGTCCTATGTACAGTATTCGATTCAGCTATTCGATGGGAGGAAACTCACACCAAATTTTCCACAAACTTCTCGTAAACAAGAAGCAACAATGCTCTTTGAATATAAATGATAGAACAAATAAGACATAAAACCGAAAACAATCTTATGATTTACAAATTATCACAGTGAGATAAATCCCTGTGTGAAGATCTGTAGAAAAACAATTTATTTAATGAAGCAGATAAACCTTTATTCATTAAATGGAAATAGAGTAATTGTTGTGCTAAAACTGAGATACATAAGACATGGATAGAATTTAAATCACAACGCATTAACCTGTAATAAGTCCTGATATCTAAAGTAGTCAAGGACTTAATCAAAAATTAAAATGCACATAACCTGAACGAAAGTATGATGAATTGAAAGCTAAAACTGTTACAAAAGATCGACTTCCATTCAAGTCTGTATCATCATAAATCCATAGTCTTGTTCTCCCAACAGTGATGATGGGTTCATTACAAAAAATAACAATTATTTAAAGACCACAGGGTAAAACATCCCTGTGGGAATTATCAAAGAAGTTTACAAAAAATCTGCGAACAATCTCCCAAGTCCCTATTTCTGCCTATGACTAATAGCTTAAAACAAAACTATATCTAAACTTCCATAGTATATCCAATTTGTCACTTAAATTCGTAGGTAACTATGGGTAGAAAAGAATACACAAGGTTAGATAATGTTTTATTGATAAAATTAACAAAAATCAAAATCTTAAGACTAGCTACAGAATCTTGCGATTTTGTAGCTGGTCTAATTTGAAAACAGAACCGTTTTAAATCAATCAAACGATAACAGAAATATATTCGACCTATTAAACCAAATCTTTAATTGCTAATTGAAAACAAAGGAAATCATTCATGCTAGGAGTAACCAGATTCTTTATGCCAATTTGAAAAAGATGAAATCGTAATTGAATTAATCAAATGATAACATGATATATGCAATCTGTCAAACGCTTTTTATTACCAATTCGGAGCAGACACAATCGTTTCTATAATTCGAAACCAATGAAATCATTTTTGAATCAATCTCAAACGAAACAGACTATAACCGATCAAACAAATATTTCATATTCATCTAATACAAATGCAATATTTTATGTCGACTCAGAACTTAACAAAATCGTTTTTTAAATCCAAAACTGACATAGTTGTTTTTTCGAATCAATAGATTACATTGTATTTATCAAACAAATCTTTGATATTGATGCATTCCATACATAAAAGACCATGGTAATTCAAACATGCAGAATCGTTTCAAAATCAAACCAAAAGAAATGAATCGAACTAACTTAGGGCCGACACAATCGATATGCTAATGCAAAATCGTATCAATCAAAACATAGTTGTGTCCAAGTTTAGCAAACAAATCTTTTGTATAGATCGAATGCAATCATAATCCAAAACGAAAATAATCATTCAAAAAAAAACATAATCGTTTCTTGAATCTATTCGAATAGAACTAAACGAAAGCAAACCCAATCGGTCATACTAATTCAAACCAACTCATAAAACAAAATCGATGTTGAAATACATACCTGGGTAGTAAGAAAATTATTTGATCATGATAACTTTCAATTGACAAAGGCCATTCCTGCCTCGACATTTTTGAAGACAATTGAACTGGTGGTTTTTTGTTTCTTCTCGTTGGCTTGTAGCCTATTGTTCTTCTTTGAAAGCACTGTAACTCGTTCCTCTAAATATTTAATCTTGAATTGCAATAGGGGAATGTCGGTGTAATAACGTTCAAGCCAAGAATTACATTGAGTACAAGGTGGTTGATTTGGCCTTGGCATCACAGGTGAGGGTTCTTTCAAGTTACCAGGGGTGTCACTGTGAAGCTTATTTCCCGGGAATTTAGGATCGTTCTTGAGGCACAGAGGTAAGTTGGAAACATAGTCATAGGGTTCCATAGAGAAAAGGCCATGAGAGTAAGGTTATTCCTCAGCTAAGAAACATTCAATATTAGAGTCTGAATCCTCGCTCAAGATGATAGGCTTTTGGTCATTGCTCTGCTTGGGCTTGTTCCTAGCACATCTGGATATCCATCGTGCATTTTTATTTCCCCTACTGTTGACACCAGTATCACCTTTTCCTTTCTTCCTTACGGGCCTTTTGATGGTCTTAGTATTGTCTTTATCACATGGGTCGATCATGGTATCGGGTAGGTCAAGGTTGGGGAAATTCGAGGGTTTGACAGGGGGTAGAAGGGTAGGAGGTGGCACAGATGGCCCAACCAGAGTTTCAGTAACCACAACCTTGTCCACTTGGACACGCCCGGTGGTGGAAAATCCATTCCTTGATAGGAAGGCTTGCCAACAGTCACCGCTGAGGCTCAAATGGTGGACAATAATGACTTTGATCAAGCAGTGATGGAAAAGGATGCTATCAACCTTCTCACACTTGAATCATTTGGACATTTTGTAAAGACTGCATAAGAGATAATGTGGCATATTCAGAGGGTAGTCTATAAAATTCATCAATAACTGAATATGATACAGAAATACCAAACCATAATGAACTTCGCAGGTCACAAACTGCTTAACAATTTCCAATAGGTCATGCCACCTGGGTTTGAGGGTAGTGACAGACATACCTCTATCACAACTAACAATATTCCTTGATGTGAATAGGAGCGACCACGACACCTCGTCCACTTTGGAATTTTTAAACCACCTTTTCTCTGTAGCTGGTAGTCATGTAGCCGAGCTTAGGAATTCCTCATTTATCTTGAGATGTATGTCTCCGACCTTAGCCCTATAGCTGTCGAAGGTGAGGGTGAACTGTTGGGAAACCGAAAGGTTGAGACCCTCAAATCTTTGGATAAACACCAACCAACCACTATTTTCCAAATCCTTACGAGCATTGTCGAATAGTAGGAGTGTTTGGCTGCCATTAGGCTCTATGCGCACCATAGGTGCCATAGACGAGAGCACACAGTGAGTCGGGTAAACGGGCAAGGGTTTGGATAGGGTAAACGTAGGATCAAAAGCTTAGGTACTTCCCCAAAACTAACAGAGGTGACCCGGGATAGAAGGTAGGCATTAATGCCCAAGTGTGCGAGGGTGGTGGAATGAAATCAACCCATGCAAAAAAGTCATATCCAACTGTACAATCGATGACACATATGGTGATTCAAATCACTATTGCAATGTGTTAAAATCAATGTCATTCAAACAATTAATGAAAACTATGGTAAGTCGACACAAATATTTGCATAAGCAATAGTGTTTACATGGTTTTAAAATCAAAATAATGTTTCGAAATCAGCACCAAGGGTTCGATCATAACAAGTATGTGTTGTATGAAATGATTGCATCGAGGGTCTAACCACAATGTCAATGTGTTTTCATGAAACCAATGCGCTAAGGAATTTGATCAAAGTACATCAAACCACCATTAAATCAATGATTTAATCACAATCACTAGAATATCATCACAGTCTTATAAAAATGAAGTCATATTAACAACAAAAAAATGCCAAATGAGTAAAGGTTTTAGTGTCTTTCCAACTGTATGACTATAATTGGATTGGAAATGCAATGAACACATAGACAAGAGTGACCATAATAATCTAGTGACGATTTTAATTCCATTGACGTGAATTCGAAATCAATTTTTTCACGCTTGCAGTCGTGAAAATGAGAACAAAGGAAGGTGTGCAAATGCACAAAATAATAGTGTTGTTTTATTCCAAAGATTGCGATGAAAATCAAGGGTTCCAAAACACTTGGGTAGGCATCTTATAAGGATAGGATACAAATGCGAAATGGCTGCCAATAGAGCGTGCATGTTGTCCAACCTTAGCGCAGTAGAGAATTTTGTGGAGGAGATCTTGATTGACCTTATGGCTGAGAAGGTCATGTCCGCAGTAGTACATGCCTCATCAACAATAGGATTACAGGCATCCCCCTCGACTGCACGTCGATTTGGGCCATCCTGAACTGCAACAAATAAAAGAAGCAAGCATCGCGATGACTTGGTGAACATGAAGCTCATCCCGTCGGTCTTTCCCAACTACATCTCGTCTATGGTTGGTGTGGTTAGTCGTGACATCATTCCAAGATATTTTGAGTACACCCTCATCACTGTGTACCTCTCGAAAGGGATAGGCGCAGTGGGAACATAGCTAGGAATGATACCTGACCTTAAGATCAATGAATTTAACCTGCAAGACAGGAAGAATTATGTGTTGCTCGCACTGCATAAGTACTTGACAAAGACAATGGGGAAGAACCAAAATATAGTCCCCCAGCCATGGAATAAGGACATTATGAGGTCCACCATCCTCAATGTCATGAAGATACCCCACTGACATCAGTAGGTTAACGTGTGTGTTAAACTCCTCCTGTCGTGCTACCATGGAGGTTATCTATGGTTAGACAGGCGCGTGATTGTGGATCTGATGCTGATGCACATGATCACTGGATTAAGAATGCAAGGACCAGACCCTACAAAATTCTACCCAAAGGAGGCTGCAGATCGTGCCCTAGTGCAACGAATAAAAGACACCTATGATGATGTGGAGAAGGGGAAGAGGGGCTACAAGGTAGCCTCCATCCAAGATGGCACAGTGTGCCTAGATTGCCATTTGATCGCTGGTAAGATCATCAGGAAGAACATACCATTGCAAGTCATGGGGTTCATCGTCGACCTCATGGGAAAACGTGTTGAAGGGAAGCATATGAACTAGGCGATATACCTGATCAACCAATTGGATCGGGATTGTTGCGAAGTGCAGGACCATGGATATGAGTTTCACTTCAGTTGGTTACTGATTCTCGTTGCCATTGTCACTTGGGAGATTCTAGAGGGAGTGACCTTCTCTGACGTTGAACTGTCTGAATCCCTTGCCATGAGGTTCACTACCCTATGGTATTCGAGCAACATGGTGAAGTAATGGCAGTCAAATGTGGTGTTCCACACCTATTACTTGTAGTTGAAGAGGGCCATTGAATCCTTCCCTCACATGATGCTGAATACACTCCATAGGTTTAGGCCACTTGTGAAGTTCCACGTAGATAGGCACTTCATATATATCACTACGCATGAGGATGAAAACAAGGAAGAACTTCAGTCCTATTACAAATTGACCGAGGAAGATATGGAGGAAATAACCAAGGAATGGCCTGCGAAATTCCTTGTACCATTTGAACAGACAGAGCTCTCCAAACCCGACCTCATCGAAAGTCTTGTGGTCACTTGAGAAGAATATGATGGACCAAACAATGCTACGAAGATGAATAAGAACGAAGAGGTGCAGGAAATAAATAGTGCATCGAAGAAAACAACATCTGATTCACCTAGAGGAAGAGGTAACAAAGTAAACCAGGAAGAGGAAGGGGAAGAATACAACCAGGACAAGGGAAAAGTGACACCATGTAAGGATCCCCTTACAGAGGCTGATACATCAAAAGAAAGAAATGTTTCTCTGAAGAAAACCTCAGTGAAGAAGAAGTCATGAGCCAATAAGCCCCAATTACAAATCGTGCTCATAGTGGATGATATTGACCTCATCATCACAGCTGTAGCACACACTTCAGAGGATATTTTTCAACAAAATGAAGAAAAGAAGGAAACAATGTATGATAGGATTGAGGTGGAGTTGAAAAGGGTACAAGAAGCCCTCTATTCATGACGTGCAGTTCCTACAACACCATCGTCATCAGAAGGTATAGAATTAGGAGATGAGCCTTCCCAACTACATAGATTAGCATATGCTATAGAGGCTTTCCTTCAACGAGTATAGGAAGAAAAGGGGAATGCGATAGAGGCCTTGAAGTAAGAAAAGGAGGAAGACTTAGAGAAACTTCAGGTTGTGCAACAAAGAAAAGATGACCTCTGTGCAAAGTTTGAGGAGGACAAAGAGAAGATTTAGAGAGAAAAAGACCAGTTTCTCACAGAGCAGACTGTGGTCAAGGAGGCAGTGGCTAGAGAACTTTTATCTATGTTGGGCTTTGCCCAAATGGAAGAGGAGACAACTAAGAGCCAAGTGGGAAAGCTTGCTGAAGCCATTAAACAACTTCAAGAAAGGGTAGCAGAACTGGAACTACAAGCAATGTTGAGCACTCTACAGGAAGTGTAGGATCAAAGAGAAGAAACTGCCAGGGCTGCAATAGAAAGAATCACTAGGGTGTTGGCCTTGGAATGTAAAAAAATCAGTGACCAAAGTGTGCATACCTATGAGTGCCTTGCAGATGACCTGAAGCTGAGAAGCTTGTAGGGACAACTCCAAGGGGTGAATCAACAAGCATCGACAGTGCAAGTGAAGCTGAAGAAACTTTCGGCGGTAGAAAAGATGAAAAGGTCACAAGAGGTGTGCACAGTTTAGCAACATGTCAATGCAATCGAGAGTAGAGTCATGGAAGTGACCCAGAGAATCCAGCCAATGTAGGATGAAGCCTGCACACTTTTTGAATAGATCGAGGGACAAGGTGCACAACTGGAACAAGTGTTCACCACAGTGGAACAACACTTGGAAGGGAATTTCACCGAGAAAGTCATTCAGGAGTTCACCGAGTAGGAGGCTCTAGTGAAGCATAAAGGCGAGGCAAATCGAGCTAAGCTCAAGGCCTTTGAAGCAATGTTGCCCAGATCAGAGTGACTCGGGATGAGTCAGAGGTGAGTGTTGAGGGCCTATTGGCCCTCGACCAAGTTTTGGAGAACCTTGGTCGAGTTTGACCACTTTTGGGACTTCGACAAGCTGGTCGAAGACGAAGCGCCCAGGCGAAGCAGAGCTCATGGGATATCGCCCCCTTTTACGAGATTTTTGGGTTTTAGGGTTTATGTAATGGGTATGGGATGTCGTCCCATGGGTCTTACCCATGTTTATGCCCCTTTTGTAATGTATAAATAGGTAGCTAGGTGATGCAAGTAGGAGTCAAGTTCCTGAGATCTAAGTGGGCTTTGTGCAAGATATGTAGGCCAGAGTGCTAAGTGAAAATAGTTGTGAAGGCTTTGTGCATACTGTATATTGAGAATTGCAAAGCTAAGTGCAAGTGATTTGTAGTGCTTTGTACACAGACTGTGTAAGGCTCTATGCTTGGACCAAACTTGGGGAAGGAGGATCTAGCGAGGTGCGCACATATCTCCTGTCCAATGCGGAGTTGGATTGTGGCTCTGTGCATGTAAGAATATTGGAAGAAGCTAATAGAGAAGAAGAAGAATATTGGTGGACGTAGCCCCACACTGGGGTGAACCATGTATATCCTGTGTCGATGTGCTTTGTGCTATGATGTTCATGCTATTTAGTTACTTGAATTCTTAATATAGATGTGTGATAGATCCAGTTGATTCTTAGTGCTTTATGATGTGAATGAATTTTATATCTACTATGATGCTATGTGTTGAATTGTTATTTATGCTTGGATCTTGGTTGTTATTGCGTTGACATATAATTAGGGTTTTAACCTGCAATGTGAATAGGGGTTAAGGACTAATGAATGTTATTGGCTAAGTGCTCTGTTAAGTACTTTGATCACAGATCTATGTCCCATCTAGGTTGTAGACACCTGAGTCCTACAACCCCCCTGCCTCTACCTTGGGTGAGACTTCATCTACTTCGCAAGTGTTTCCAAAAGGGCCAATATTTAGGGTTTTGTTGGTGCATTGTTGAAGCATTGAACCTTGGGTCTTCCCCTGTGCCAACATAACCTCAATGACCTTTCCTATGTATCTACATAGGTGACCATGTGCGACTTCCCACAATACCTGAGGGAGACGTCGTATCACACTTTCAACACCCTTGGAGGGTGATCCCATGAAAGTGAGGGTTTCTTTCCCCAAGAAGGGTTGTTACGTGGAGTTTGGGATAACTAATTCTCATATCTTCATCGACGAATTGAAATCCCATATTCAAAAGATCCTTCTTTCTACTATTGTTTGGTTTATTTCCTATAGTTTTTTTAGGAGTGTGTGTTACACCTCCTTCATCACCTTGGTGAGCAGAATCGAGGTGCTTGCAAGCTCAGTTGGGTCTTGCTGAGCAGGACAGTTGTAGAGAAAAGGTTTAGAGAAAGAAAAATAAAACTATAACTAAGAATTAAACTAATACAAACTAAAATCATAAGCATAGGGACATAGAGATAACAAGAACAAAAAGACCCATGTCACCAATGTTTGAGGCTTGATCTATTGATGAAAACAAAGCACCAAGAAGAAAGGGGACTATGAGTCCCTTGTTCCTCCAAGGGAAGGCTCTTGGACCCTAACTAGTAGCTCTTCTTACAACAAGAAAAATGAAAATGGTGATGAAAGAACTCTTTGAAAATCCACTCAATGGAGAGGTGGATTTCTCAATGAAATGGTGCCAATGTGTTCTTCTCAAGGATGGAGTCCTTAAAACAATATAGGCAGCATAACATTACTTAGAATTTATTGAGAAAATGAGGTGCATTCATGGATTTTTATAGCATTGCTTTGGGATTTTGTTTAACTGCCTTGTAGTGTGAAAAGAGGCCATTTAGGGAATTTTTAGGTCTTTGACCAGCTCACCATTCGGATCCAGCCTGGATTTGGAGGTCAAATCGGCTTGGGAGCTGAACCATAAGTGGTTGGGAGGCCGAACACATTCATAAATGTGCCATTTAGCAGGTGCATGGCTTTTTGCGCTAACAGACGCGCATCGTGCACGTATGCGCACTTTCTACATTCATGTTCTGCGCATGTGTGTGCGCGCCCAACTTCTGTAAAGCGCTCTTCAATTTTTCACTACTTTGTATAGTTTTTGACCTTTTTTTAATGTTGTGATATTAATTCAGGGCCATGAATGACTTCATTACTGTTTGACGATGCTGAGTTCTTGTAACCATGTGCGGATGAAATTTCAGTGATAATAGATGCCCCCTGATGGATGAGGTTAGGAGCATACGTATAGCCAAAATCCATCAATTTTTCTTCTACTGGGAATGTTGTTGTAAGAGAGAGTAATAGTGGGATCGTTCAGAGTGATTTGTTGGAGAAAAAAGGAACCGGTAGGACCCGATCGTCCATGAGGTGTATAAAATAGAAAACTGTTTACAAACGAGGCAGGCATGCCCCATGCTCGGGTCATGTAACTCTAGAAAAGATAACTGAAGTGTTGGTGTAGACAACTGCAGCGCCCTCGAGGGTGGTCGTGATAGAGTCAGGAGACAATTCTGTAAAT
The DNA here is from genome assembly GCA_009831015.1 of Picea engelmannii. NCBI lineage: Eukaryota > Viridiplantae > Streptophyta > Pinopsida > Pinales > Pinaceae > Picea > Picea engelmannii. The sequence continues at coordinate 182,413 of ML788683.1, read as the reverse complement.
GAACATGCTCTGAATAGTAGGCATTGATCGCAGTAATAAGTAGTAGCGATGGTGTGGGCATTGATAGCCCTGCCAAGTTCAGAGGTCTTCGACAAAATAAAAGAACTAACTGCAATAGTCGCAAAGTAAGACCCACCGTAACATGAGAAAGTGTTGGCGTCGAATGTTATGGGGGTCAATGACAGTAGGGAGAAATGGTGTTTCACCCTGTGTCGTCCGAGATCTCTCATTGAGTGGAGAATGAGAATAAAGATACTGTCGTCTTTCCGAAAAATGGTGCTGATGTCGACAAAAGAGGACGCGACTCCCAGAAGCAAAGGGCTTTGTGAAATCTACTGAGGTAAGGAAGTGGAAGAGGTACATGGATGAAGTCAAAAAGTGGGAAGACTCAAGACTACCCTTGGTTGGAGTATGTATGAGATAAAAAGTGGCCGCAACTGTGTAACGAGGTCGAGTGTCAGGGGGACGACAAGACCGGTGATAAGTTGTGCCAGAGGCGGGACAAGGTGAACAAATTCAGAGGGTAGAGGTAAGTGACCTGTGGGGTGCTCTGAAGATATGGACGATGCCAGCAAGGGTAGATGATAAGTAATTCTCCAACCAAGGGTGACATGGGTTGCGTGTGGCCAAACGGAAGGAAGCAAGTCGCCACAGGTGACGACAAAAGAAAATGTAATGACTGGAAATAAAGGCGTTTGTACAATAAATAATGAATAATTGGGTAGAAACGTACAAATACGAAAACGGGTGCCCCAGTGTGAGATGGGTGGCCCACGTAGGGCATAATGTGCTTGGAAGACTGATGAAGGGTGGGGGCCCCATTGGTGAGTTTCTGTATGAGGTAGGTGAACTGAAGGTAGGTTCGTAGATGGGAAAACTAATTGTGGATGAAATGGAGGGTTCAAGATACTACGGAGGTGCAGGTAAAAAAAAGAACCGTAAAGAGATAATCTGGGAGTCCGTGTGGGAAAGCTAGCAAAAATGAGGAGTATGTGGTTGATTCACGACATGATGAAAGACTAGCAGGAATGCCATCCCCAAAGGGTAATGAAAAACAACATGAGTGTCAAAAAGTGGTAAAAGGTGCTATGAATGGGACAACTCATGTGGGTAAGAATGCTACCGGGTAACAGTACCGAAGATGCAAATGGAGGCGTGGATACTGCAGAGCCAGGAATGGGGATCCTAGAGGCTAATATTAGAGGGTGTGACTGGAAACGTAAATACGATACAGTGGGAAAGACTACATGCCAGTGCTGAGTATATAACTGAAGGGGTTGTGTCGATGGATGATGATCAAGTACCTGCACACATGAAAACCAAATACCCAAAGTGAACAATATCTGAAGAGAATCAAAGATATGAGTAGGTATTTGATAAATGTGACTATGCGCGTGCGTACCTGAGCATGATATGAAAAAAGGCACCCCAGGGGCTCAGGATGAAAAGCAACCTAGGGACTGTTGTGATGTAGGTGACGGGATGCTGATCCCGTGGCTAAAGACGGTTTGAAAAATGGACACCTTGGGCTCCCGGAATGGTGAGTGGAAGTTTGGAAAAAGGCCTATATATAGCTGTAGGGCCCACAATGCCACCTCATTTGTACTTGCTGCAATAGTGATTGGATGAGCAGTTTTCAGAGGAGATTTGGATATTCAGGGAGGATGAGGCATCTGATTGAGGATCTATGAGTATCAGGTTAGTCGTCTGATCATCCTGCATAGAAATAGGTTTTCAATTTTATGGCAGGGGTTGTACGGAGGGCCATACAGGGGTATTTAGGGGGTGTGGGCCCCACATGCGTGGGAGATTTGGTGATTGGTGTGCATATGTGCGTGCTTATACATCGAATATACGTTCATGGGGGTGCGATAGAGAGAATTTAAGGCGCGGCCAAAGGGCGCGCCTATTAGTTGAACAAGCACGCACCAGTGCGCGGCTGTGGGTTTGACAGGCGCGCACTTGTGCGCGTCTGTATGGTGAACAGGTGCACGTAAGGGCACGCCTGTGAAGAAAATAGGTGCGCACTAATGTGCACCTGTGTAGTGCATAGGCGCACATATATGCACACCTGTGTAATGAATAGGTGCACATATTTGCGCGTTTGTGTAATGAACAGTCGCGCATGTGTGTGCGCCAGTGGGTAACAAAAACCGTGCCTAGGAGGCAAGGTTGAAGTGTAAAAAATGAGTCTTTTTTATACTGTTGATGGTTGCATGAGCTGATATAGGGCTCTGTGTTGTCTGCAGGTGGACGGTGGTGACGATGCCAGTGTGGTGGCGAGAACGAGACTGGGCCTAGTTGTGAGATGTCATGGCCATTGAGGGGCCCGGTGTGCGTGCGACTTTGGCAACTTGTGGGTTGCTAAAGTTCTTTGAGTGCCCATTGATACGGGCACAGGAGTATTTGTTGTAGTTCCTGATCTAGATGTGGAGTCCGGAGCTGTACTGCTTCCTCGTACGAGGAGAGAAGATCCCCTTCACTGCGGTGGAGGATGTATATTTTTTTATTGGGCTCCCCTTTCGGGGAACGCCCCTACCGGCGGAGCCGGTGCTGTCTAGGACTACTTTTCTCACCGATATAGGCCAGAGATATTGTTTAGGCCATAAATTTATGTCCGGGATGGTGGTGAGTATAGCAGTGATAGATTCCCTGACACATCGTTGTATAGTAGTGATGATTGTGTGGGTATATGGGTCACTGGCGACCCAACAGATTAGTGGTGGCCAACTTTTGGTGTTGGAGAGAGTGTTGGCCGGCGAGAGGTTCGCTTGGGGGATGACGGTACATGGGAGGATGGTGGCATAGTTGGACCACTGTCGGTCCACTCGTACAGAGGAGTTTTCTTTTGGGTCCATCCTAGTGGCCTGGTTTTTAGAGAGGGTGTCGATGTTGCGCCCAAGGATTCTACTGGAGATGTCGGGGGCACGAGAGCCACGGTTGAGGCAGTGGTCGACAGTTTTGGTTCGTCACGGTGGTGGAAAAGGTGGCCACTTCTTTTCGGTAGAGGCGACATAGGTATGGTGGCATATGCCTCATTCGATACCCCTATGCTGGGGTGGACTTCTGGGGTGACTCGGACATGGTGCTACCTCGAGGGGAGGTGTTTGATCATCGAGGTATGTTTAGTATTGGTGTGCATGTTTTTGGTTTATGTTGTTTTTTGAGATAGAAGTCCATATGTATATGATATAGATGCTGATAGTATCTATTGGTTGTTTGCATGTGCAGATGTGGCACCTCGCGGGTGCGAGGCGGAGATGCAGAGAGCGCTGGCTCGTCGAGAGCCGGAGAGACTACCGCATGGAGAGAGACATTGGCAGGAGGATGCCACGGGGTGACCAGAAGAGCCAGAGAGGGTAGCGAGGAGGTGCCGGTTCGATGACCCTAGTGCAGGGCCATCACACGCTCCTCTGGCGGTGGCCAGTGTGGATTTTGATGATATATGCCGTCGTCTAGAGACAGTTTTACAGGATGTGCCTGAGGGAATGTTGACGCGCATCTAGGACGAGGGTTTCCTGGAGCAGTGTGTGGGGGTACTGCCACCATGGCGGTCCATAGTGTGACTAATAGTAGTGCTGGCTGCTATGATGAGTGGACGCCTACCGTCGGGGCAGGAGGGTCTTGTGGGTGGACCACCACCGCCTGGGGCAGGGGGTGGTGGGCCGCCACCGCCCGAGGGAGGAGCAGGTGGTGGCACGATAGAGGCACCATGAGTGGTTCATGATGTATATTTGTTTGTTTTTGTTGTATATAGGCTGGTGAGCCCATGTTTTGTACCGAGGAACTGCATTGGCCTGCGGATACATGTATTTTTGTATGTAAACATTCAGATGGCTTGATGGGCCTTTATATATATACATGAGTATACATTTTTGAGATCCTGATGTTGTCTACATGTTTTTTTGTTGATGTTTTGAGTACATCCATTCTATATATATGCTGTGACAGGTTTTTTTGATATGTTTATGTAGCTGTAGCTTGATGTGATATATGCCAGTCTAACACCATGTTAGCCATTTGATCTATTATTTGATTCAATTGTCTTGGAATATGTGTAAATGTAATGGAATCAAAATGTCAAGATAAAAGCCTAACCTGCAGGTATTTGTGAAAGAGGCATGGATCGTGTACACGATATACATTGTTGAGCTGGAGAACGACTAGTTGAGAGTTGAGGAAGACGTTAAGGTGACGAATATGATGATGCTGGGTGTTGGCCAGGAGGCCAATGACAACAGTGTATTCATCTTGGTTGTTGGTTGCTGGCCCCAAACATATGCCGCTTGAATGTAGCATTTCATGTGAGGGGGTGTAGAGAGCCCAAGCAGTCGAAGCGAGATTTTGTGTCCAACGGCGGCACCGTCGACATAACCAATATGGTAGGCTGGTGGAGGAAGCATCTTTCAATAGAACAAGGGATAGTTTTAGACATTAGGGCAGGAGAAAAAAGATTAAAAACACTAAAAAGAAGAAATAACCTAAAGTAGAATGACTACTTTTAAGCATAAAATTTCTTGAGATACAACCCGTTGACGGGTTCTTTGAGAGAGGGACCTTCGGGAGAGGCTAGGATGTATGAGCCTTTGGTGAGGCAATGTTGGATAATGTAAGGGCCATGCCAAAGTGATTCGAATTTTTCGTGGCCAAAGGTATCATGAGTGATATCATAAGCCAGGACGAGGTCGCCTTCACGGAATGATCGAAGTTTGACATGGCGATCAAAGGTAACCTTGGATCGTTTTTTAGTTGCCTCATTGTTTTGTAAGGAAGATCGAAGATCTTCATCCAGAGACTCCAAGTTCAGCAATCGCTACTCCATTGGAGAAGTGTCAGGTAATAGCTCAATTGTGGTGCGTAAGGTGGGAATTTCGCACTCGATGGGAAGAGTTGCCTCAACCCCATGGACTAAATGGAATGGTGTGAAACTAGTAGTGGTTTTCACAGCCGTTTGGTAAGCCCATAGCAAAGAAAATAACATATGATGCCAATTGGTTTTATGTTTATTAACCGTGCACTGTAACATGGTCTTGAGGACTTTGTTAACATTCTCGACCTGTCCGTTTGATTGAGGGTAATAGGGTGAGGCAAAATCGTGATAGAAGCCTAACTGAGATGAGAGTTTGACGAAGATCTCATTCTCGAAGTGTTTCCCATGGTCAAAAACGAGTTGGAGGGGTACTCCAAAATGGGATATGACGTGGTTAACGAAAAAACGCGCTGCAATGTCAGCGGTGTTGTTGAAAGTGGGCATAGCTTTGGCCCATTTGGTGAAGTAATCAACGACGACAAAAATGTATTTGTGACCATTGTTGGAGGGGGGATTACAAGTCATAAAGTCGATACCCCATTTACAAAAAGGTCCGACAGTAATGACAAGGTGAAGAAGAGTAGGGGAATCTCGGGCTTTGTTGGCATAGAGTTGACATTGCTCACATCATTTCACAGCATGAATGCAATCATGAAATAAGGTAGGCCAAAAGTAACCGACTCGGATAATATTTTGAGCAGTGGATATACCTAAAAGATGGCCCCCACAAGTGCCATTGTGGCAGTCGTTTAAGACTCTGTCAGCCTCATCAATAGCCAGGCATTGACGAAGAATGGTGTCGATGCCCCGCTGGTATAGGATGTCTCCGATGAGAAGGTAGTGGGGGGCCTAATGTCGAATACATCGACGATCATCCCGTGACAGGTGGTTACCGAACTTTTGAGTTCGGAGGTAGATGAGAAGGTCGTCGTACCAAGGATAATCCGAAGTAATGTAAAAGAGAAGTTCGTCGGGAAAGTCGGTATTGACGGAGGCACTGGTGGTGTTAGAGGGGAGGGCCATGACAAGTTCGGCGAGAACGAGGGCCTTCTTACTCTTAGGTGTTGAGAACTCGAGGTCGTACTCCTGAAGGGTAACGATCCATCGAGCGAATTTTCCATTAACTTGCCGACGACTGAGCAAGTACTACATAGGGTTGGAATCCGCAACGACCTTTTTGGTGCACAACAGAATGTAATGGCGCAGTTTCTGGATTGCGAGGACAAATGCAAGAGCAAGTTTCTCTTTGTGTTTATACTTCAAGGGTGGTCCTGAGAGGTTCTTACTAACGTAATAAATGACGTGTTCACAATTTTCATCTCCGACCTGGATGAGGACGCCGACTACTGATATAGCTGATGCTGATACGTAGAGGATATAGTCACGATTATAGTCAGGTGCACTGATTAAAGGTGCATTTGAAAGCGCTGCTTTAAGATCATCAAATGAATGTTGGGCGTGGTTGTCCCAGTGAAATGGGATGTCATGACATAGTAAGCGAAGGAAGCCATGTGTGCATATGGCGTAATTGGGAACAAAGTGTCTGAGAAAGTTATCTTTTCCCTGAAGACTCTGAAGTTGCCGTAAATTCTAGGGAGGTGGAATTTCGGTGATAGCTTGGACTTTGAGGGGGTCCACGGTAATACCGCTTTAGGAAACAATAGAACTGAGGAGGCGCCTTGTGGTGACACAGAACACACACTTGAGAGGATTCAAGCAGATGTTGTACTGACGAAACCATTGAAAGATGATTCGTAAATCATCGAGATGCTGGGTTCATTTCTTGGATCAATCTCTGAGGTCGTCCAAGTAGGCAAGGATGATTTTAGCCAGATCGTGGAAGATGTATGTCATTGCCCACTGGAAAGTTGCACCCGCATTTTTTAAGCTGAAAGGCATGACACGATATGCAAAGGTACCCCACGAGGTAGTGAATGCGGTTTTATACTGATCGACTGGGTGGATTTGAATTTGGTTATAGCCAAAGAATCCATCCATAAAGGAGAGAGCCTTGTGGCCGACGCAGTCATCGATAATTTGATCGATGAAAGGCATTGGAAAGTTGTCTTTTGGACATGCGTTATTGAGATCGTGAAAGTCTGTGAAAAAATGGATAATGCCCTTTTTTTGTTGATGGGTACAGGGTTGGAAACCCATGAGGTATAAGCAATGGGGTAAATAAACCCGACAACGCGTAATTTGTCAATTTCGGTTTTGATAGCCGCGACTTTGGATGGGTGCAGCGGTTGCTGTTTTTGGCGAACTGGTGTGATGTCGGGCCAGGTGTCGATGCGATATTTGACAATAGAGGGATCGAGGCCAGGCATTTCCGTGTATGACCAGGCAAAAATATCCCTATATTCCTGGAAGAGGGCTTTATACGCGGCGATTTCCTGAGGAGTGCAAGCAGTTCCAATGGTGATTTCTTCGACGATGCCATGTTTAATGGAAATGTCGATTTTGATGGTGGGGGAAATGTTGGCCATATTACCTTCTTCAAAAGCATCAGGGGCAGGAATGGGATTGTTGAACCAATCAATAGGCCCTGATGGGATAAAATCCTTGGTTTCGATTGTGTAAATGGGGTTTTGGTTAGGAGGCATGGGGGCTTCCTGTGGAGAGAAGAGTGTGCGGTGATGTAGCACATCCCAGGGAGAGTCCGGGTGATTTAACTCTTCGAGTATTTCCTCATCGCAGTAGAAACATCAAGAATAAAAGGGGTCATGAGGAGTGATCTTGTCGATAGTGGTTGGGTGGTTGCCCCCTGGTGAAGAAACATGGGGAACATTGCTAGGAGATGGGGAGGGTTCACTTGACATAAACCATATATTGAAGTACTGAGGGGTACCCGTGGTGGTCAGGTGGAGAGTGTCTGTAGGGGAGTGAGAAGGAGAGTTGGGGGTGTTGTGGGGTAAATCCTTAGAGACGTCATTGAAGAACCATGGAGGCGTTGGGAGTGCCTCGGGCTTGGGAAAAATGACCTGAAGATCCTCTAGTGATGAGGTAATGTCAATGATCGCCTCTGCGGGTCGGTGAAGTAGGGCTAATTGACGTTTCCTATATTCAAGGATCATAGGACACTGGTATGTAAAATGAGCTAATGAATCACAGAGAGAACAAGGGCGTCTCATACGTTCATTGACTAAAGTGGTGACATAGTGGATGTCAGTGATATTTGTTGGTGAGGACATAGTAGGACTGGGGTTGTTTTGTAAGTTCTGTCATACAACCACTAATGTCTGCCGAAAGCGTGGTAGTGCTGGGAAAAGATGGGTGTAATGGCCATACTATGAACATATAGCACAAGCGTATTTGGTCCTCAACCCTTTACTACTGGAAGGGTTGGTGGGACTAGCAGTAGTGGTGGGTGTTGTGGGAGTTTTATTGAGGGGGATCAAATTCTGTAATTCAGGTAGTGATGGAAAATTGTTGGTTTGGTGGCCCTCTTTCTCACATAGTGCGCAAGGTGGTGGGATGCGTGGAGGAAGGGGAGCGGTGGGATCTTTCTTCTTTCTCCTGCCCCCAGTTGTAGTAGGGGGGTTAGTGAGTGGGGGGGGTGGTGGGGGTAAGGACGGGGATTTTCATGGGAAGTCCTTCTTGTGGGGGAAGGGATGGTTGAGGGACCATCTCTGGTGGGTGTAAATACCAAACTGGGATTGCTAAGACCATATTCGGTAGTGTGAGCGTTGCGGATACCTGAAAAGCTTCGATACCTGGTGGAGGGTAAAAGAAGGGAATTTGGGTAAGGGGTTGGGGGACTGTCTCCCAGATGGGATTATTCCCTTGAGGGGATTTGGATTTGTGGATCATTGAGGTCGACGAGTGTGTAGGAGGCTCCGGCGGGAGTGGTTCTGCGACTATTGGGATGTCAGAAATGACTGAAGCCTCCTGAGGAGGAAGAGAATCCTCTGTGTGAGTTTCGTTAGATGATACAAAGCATACCTGATTAGTAGGATGAAGGAGTGGTGGTGCTCCATGGTATGTCCCTAACAAGGATGGATCTTTGAAAATCCCAGGACCCATATCAACGAGTGGGTATGCGTCGTGGTTGGTGTGGATGAGAGGAAGAATGTTATCGAGGTTGGCAGAGGGGTTAGGCTCATAATGTGAGACTTGGTCGATGGTCACGATCTTCCCTTTGTGGGGGAACATCATTGTCCGAAAGACGGAAGATGCCACTGCCTTCATAACATACATGTAGCTATGATCAAACATGATATTATAATCGAGCGAGGCGTCGATAAATTCGATGTCAATGAGAATAGTCTTGCCCCTGAGTTCAACGAGGACATTTTGAAAGAGCCCTTCATGAGAGGATGGTCGTCCGTCATAATCTTGTAATGTGATAGTAGAGGGTATGAGTTCCGGGGAACCAAGTTTCTACCATAATGTTTTGGACATAATGCATGTAGATGCACCTTCATCGATGATACATCGATGAACTATGATGTTCCGTATTTTTACTGGTATTTTAAAAGCGATCAAGGAAGGAAGACGAGGTTCTACACTATCAAGATCAAAGGTGATGATTTGAGTATCAGTAGGGTCGACTTCCCCCAAGGTGGAAAGTAGTGATTTCCACTGCATAGGACAATTTTGGAGGACTTCCAAGACTAACATGGCAGACGGGGATTGCGCTAAGTTGTCTACCAAGCTGTAGTTATGAGCTTCCCTAGCCTGTGGGTTGTGGACATCCCGTCGCAAGGGGATGCGAGGGATGCGTAGTGGTGGTTCGGCGGAAGGGCGAGGGATCACCAATGGGGGTCCCATCAGTGTAGGGTTTGTCTTTGGAGATATGGGAGTAGACTCAGCGGGCACATGATACTGACGATTACGCGTTTGCAGAAGGATTTCTTCCTCACTAGTGAGGAGAATTGTACGCTTTGCTGGATTGTTGGGGTTGAGGTATTGTCCCACCTGAGGTGGGGGATGTTGTGTGTCCTGTTGGGTTTTTATCACACCTTGATGTGGAATAGGATTTTGCAGCACGGCGTGAGGGGGTTGTTGCACGTATTATTGTGGTGCCTGTTGAGGGGCAAGTTGTGCAGGAGAATGGGGAAGATTACCAGAGTCTTTCAACCATTTGAAATCACCGATCTGGGGGCAATGGTGAGTGTAATGACCGAACTCACCACAAAGGTCACAAGGGAAGATGGTTTTAACATTATTTCTCCCTTGGCGTTTGTTATTATTTCCCCCTTGGGGGTTTTGGTTCCCTTGGTTCTGGTTGCCCCCAATGGGTTGGTGTTGTGGGGGTTGATTCCCACCTTGACCTGGGTTGTTTTTATTCCTATTCCGTCCTTTCTTCTTGGAATTGTTTGATGGGTGAGTTGTGTTGGTTGTATTCAACTGTTCAAAACTTTGGTATTGTTGAGCAGCAGAAGGTTGAAAAAAATTTACCCCCACATGAGGATGTGGGGGAGCCATGGGTTGTGGAGGACCAGGAAATGGGAAGTATGGATTTTGTGGTGGTACTGATCCATAAGGTACATAGGAAGGCGTAGTTCTTTCGCTAGTACTATAAGCTGATGTTGAGGGAATACCACTATTTGTGGGAATAGGTGGATGTATGGGAGGTGTCGGTGGTGGTCCACTGATGGATGGAGGTATAGCAACAGGGTATGGCTGTTGATAAGGGGGTCGGGGATAATAAGAAGTGCCCCCATATGCCGGTGGGTATTGAGGTGTTCCATACATCGGTGGTGGTTGGGGTTGTGGACCATGGTGTGTGGTGGCACCGATTAGTCCATCCGCTGAGTGAGACATCCTAGGTTTGTCTTGGCCAAATGGAACAGGTTTTGGAAGATCAAGAAGTACCGTGTATAAGTACCCTGACTGTGCATAGATGAGGTCATACTGTTGGGCCTTGCTAATGGTTTCCTCTTAATATTGAGGGAAGGTGGAAGCTACATCCTTTCCAAGGAGAGAGATAAGTGATCTAAGAAACCAGTCGAGACACTGTTGCTTGGTGGTTTCCTCTTTGCACAAACTACGTCGCCTACGCCACTTGTGAATGTGGTCAACGATGTGTGTGGCTGAGGTTTGTTTGAAGTTAGACAGTAGTTCTAGACCATTGTCGTGGTGGATGGGTAATTGGAAGAAGGTCAAGAATTCTTTGGCCAATGACTCAAAGGTTGTGTGGGACCCTGATTTTTCTTCGACATACCATTTAGCCGATGGGCCAGTGAGTTTGCATTGAAATAATCGTAGTCTGATGGACTCATAGATAATGCTGTTGGAGGAGCACCATAGGTGAAAGGTCATGACATGGTTGGCAGGGTCATCCCCTGCCTTTCCTTCAAACTTTGGTATGTCTGAAGGGAGTTTGGTTGGCATTGCAAGCCATGTGGGATCATGCAATATAGGATCATTGGTAAGTTTGGTGAGATCTGGTATGTTGAGAGAGGCCAAATATGGCATCTGTAGTGG
>ML788683.1:148995-161217 GCA_009831015.1 Picea engelmannii | reverse complement strand
CCTATATATACCAAGGAGACATATTCATTTTGAATCATCTTGTACTTGAACATTTAAGTGGGGTAAAAGGAGGTTGCCCCCTCGAAGAGGCTTATTATCTGAAATTATCTCTTTTTCAAGGCGTTGAGTACTGTTCCTGAGGTTTTTCTATTCTATATTAATGATCCCATACTCAACGCCCCATTTTTTCCCGCTATCACCACAAAACTCTAGTCCTACATCCCCAAGTTCAATGAAAAACCTGAACAAGATCCAAACAACCACGTCATGACCTTCCATCTTTGGTGTTCTTCAAACTCCTTGATGGATGATTTCATCCGGTTATGAATTTTCTAGAGAAAACTCATAGGAATGACAACTAAATGGTATATTGAGCTGCCATGGAACTCTTTTGGTGACTTCAACACTCTCTCCATGTAATTTCCGAGTCACTTCCAATTTCCCATTTGGTATGAAACCGATACTGAACTTTTAACCTCCATTCGACATTCTACTTCCACTCACATTTTTGTTCACATTCATGAATGGAGGCAATGAAGACAGTTGATTAAAGCCACCATTCTGAACCAAATCTTATATTATTGGTTCACAAAGTCACTTTTACCACACATATCCATAGACATCTCCATGGGAGGCATTGTAAATAATAAACAAGCTATCAATCGTGCCTAGTATTTAGACTTGGTATATTCCCATTCTGGCACAATATACGATTTGATTCCCTAGGTGCCTCGTCCATCAAATGATCAATCAAAACCATCCCCAGGACCCCATGTTGATGGTATGGTTGGTCTTATATCTTCCACTACAGTTGGACAATTTACTAGGCAACTTAGTCAATTGACGATAGCTCTCAATCCCACCTCTTCTGACCCTACTACCACCTCCACTTCGACCCCTACTCAAATATCTAAGGTAAAATTGATGCAATCAACAGCACACAAAAACCCACAACAATTAAAAGGAAAAAATAAAGGTAATAATAATAGTAAAAAGAAGAACCCTTTGGAGAATAAAGGCCCAAAAACCCAAGACCCCAATGCTGGGGGAAAAAACAAACAAAATTCCAGATATCCTTGCATGGTATGTAAGGAGGACCACTACAATAAATACTTCCCTCTCCTTTCCAAGGTTCATAAATACCTCGAACAAGGGGGAAATCCTTCCCAACCAACAATATTAACTAATCCTCCCCCCCAAAAACAAAAGATGAAAGCACAAACCCATGCACCCCCACCCAAGGGCAACACAGTTTCCTTAACAAAAAACGTTTTGATGGTTAAATTTGTGGTGGAATTAAACACCAGAGCCAAGAACTATGACTCCACAGAGGAAGAAACTTCATTAAAGGATCCTCCACCAACTTCACCACCCAATGGCCCTCTCACATTAGAGAAATCGGCTTCTGAAGCTATCATCCACCCTCCCAAAGGGGTACTTCGATGGACCTCCCACAATACGAATGCTTGGACAACCAAACACTATAGCATAGTGGAATATCTTTCCCAAGCCTCATGTGCCATGTCAGCACTCAAAGTATTGCAAAGCTATCGTGCACAACATAAATACTTTCTATCATCCATAAGGGTAATAGACTCTTCAGAGTCTAACATTATTTCCTTTGACACAGAACACAGTGAGTTGTGCCTTTCACACCAACTGGCATTGCAAATTATAGTTTATTGTTTGAATAAGAATATCTTTTGTATAGTGATTGACAAAGGAGAGGGCACTTGTATTATGTCATTTTCATGTTGGAAAGGCATTGGTTCTCCACAGATAACCACATACTCAACCATCCTTAAATATTTTGATGGACATTATTTTAAATCCCATGGAATTCTCACCTCCCTATCCATTTAACTTGGGGGAAAGAATGTCTCCATCGAAGTCGAAGTGGGTGATGCCACACTCAACTACAATCTGCTCTTAGGACGCATTGGTTTTAGACAATGAAGGTTGTCTCACTTTCGCACTGTATGATTTCCATATCAAGGAAAGATAGTTACGATTGACCAATAGGGTTATTTCACCCTTGAGTTAGACTTGCGTGCCAATCCAATTACCAATGTTCTCTTTGTAGGTGAATCTTCCAGGGCGTACGAAAGCGTCAGTGTAGGTATGTTTAAATATCCATCTCTTATGGGGATATTCCCCCCTGAACCTAACACCACCAACATTATTCCCATGAACATGATTTGTTCCTTCATCAGCACATCCCCTAGCTCTTACAATCCTTGGGGGCTTCCTCACCCTTCAGAAGTAGACTCTTACGGAGATACTATGCCATTGTCACTAGATGAATTATCATATTCAATGATAAAATCAACAGGAGAATATATTGATCTTGATCCTAGTCTACCACTAGATGAGGAACTAGATCAGTTCTCTCTGCCTTACTAGGTTAACTCTCCATTCACTTCGCATTACCTCCTAAATTATGTTTTACCTTCAGAAAAGGCCATAATGGAACTAATGACTTTACGAGAGAGACTGTGGGAATATTCACATCATCGATCATCTTTCCTCCCTAGTTAAGAAAAAATAGATATGCACATTCAAAACTTAGTTTCAATTGACGATCGAGATCAATCCCAATTACCTTCCACTTCACAGTCCATTTTATTTGAAGGTAACATGGGTAACATCTCATACATTTTTTAAATTGATATTTTAGTGAAACTTGGGGTCGTGGAACACATCCAGATAGGTGAAGCTTGTTCCCGTCAAGAAATTGAATGCTACGCTACCCTATTCAAATTATTTTGCGATATCTTTGCCTAGTTATACAGAGAAATTTTTGGAATATACCCTCGAATTGTTGCACATAAAATTAAGACTTACCCCAGAGCCCATCCCGTTCGACAATGAATCCGACCAGTCCACCCTTGGAAAGTTGTGGCAATAAAAACAAAAGATGAAAAATTATTGAATGTTGGATTTATTTATCCAGTGCCCTTGATTGAATGGGTATCACACATTGTACTCGTTACTAAAAAATAGGGCATTATCTGTGTATGTGTTGATTATAGGAATTTAAACAAGGCCTGCACTAAAGATAATTACCCAACCCCTTTCATCGACAAAACTTTTGATGATTGCTCTGGATGTGAAGTATTTTCATTTGTGGATGGCTTCTTTGGCTATAATCAAATCGAAATCATTCTGAAAGACCAACACAAAACAACTTTCATTTTCCCTTGGGGAACTTTGGCATATCGAAATTTTCCTTTTGATCTTAAAAATGCTAGTGAAAAATTCCAATGAGCCATGTCTTACGCCTTCCATGACATTAAAAATATCGTACAACCATATTTGGATGACCTTCCCACAAAATCCGATAGGAACAAAGATCATCCAGAAAACATGAGACAAGTTTTTCTATGTTGTCCACATCACAACATTTGTTTAAACCCACACAAATTCATTTTTGTTGTAGAATATGGTCACCTTCTAGGTTTCATCATATCCATGTTTGGGATTAGAGTTGATCCCTTGAAATTCTAGGCAATTACCAACTTGCCTCCAGTTCGATCTATATCCAAACTTTAAAGTTTGCAGGGGAAAGCAAACTTTTTATGATTCTTTATCGCCAACTATGCATAAATTACAAAAGTTTTCATGCATTTACTTAATAAAGGTGTTCCATTTATTTTGGATGATCAAGATCAACGCTCCTTTGATGGTTTAAAATGTGCACTCACATCCACTCCTTTATTGAAACCTCCCAACTATAATCGATACTTCCTATTATACCTCGCTACTTTTGAAACCACCATTGGCATGTTTCTCTTCCAAACTGATGACGAAAAAAATTAACATGTCATTTACTATCTCAGTACGAACCTTGTTGGTGCTGAAATTTTTTACACTTATGTTAAGAAGTTGGCACTGACACCTGTTTTTGTTGTCTAGCATTTTCAAAGTTATATTCTCTTGCAAACTACCACATTTATATTCTCTTGTGAACTACCATAGTTATATCTGATGCTAACCCAATGCAGTATATCATGTCACGTCATATTCTTGGGGACATATACACTAAATGGATTGTTATCCTTCAATAATTCGATCTCAAGTTTTCTACTGCCAAGTCCAAAAAATCCTTGGTTTTCACCAAATCAATGACTGACCTTCCCCAAGTCCATTATGAATCCATGGGACAAGATTCATTACCTGATGAATCTTTGTTTCTCATAAACTCATTTTATCCATGGTATGGAGATGTGTTAATATATCTCCAAACCCAACATTTTCGGCATGAATTATCGAAAGATGACCATCGACATATTCGCCATCAATATTTTCGTTACCTTATAGTGGGAGATATTCTTTATCATCATGGGGTAGATATGGTTTTGCATCAATGTGTTGTCTACAATTAATTTGAACGTATCCTTAATGACTGCCACTTTGGAGAATGTGGTGGCCATCTTTCTGGGTTAGCCACTACCCAAAAAAAATTGCACATGAGGTACTTTTGGCCTTCGATATTTAAAGATTGTATGAATGCAATTCAAAAGTGACATATTTTCTATATATTTTCAAAAAATATGTGCACCCATCCCGCTCCATTACATCTTATAGTCTTCGTCAGTCCCTTCACCAAATGAGGGATAGATTTCACCATGTGTAGAACCACCTCTGTTGTCTTCCATAATTACATTATTGTAGCCATCAATTATTTTACCAAATGGGAAGAGGATATTCCTACCTTTTCCAATGACTCCAACATTGTAACACTTTTTGTGTTCAACCACATCATTTCCATATTTGGTGTATCTAAATCAATCATGACCTACCATGGATCACACTTTTATAACAATATGATGATTGAACTAGCCACTTTGTTACATTTTGACTAGGAACACTCTTTCCCTTACTATCCTCATTAAAACAGACAAGTTGAGTCTATCAAGTACAAGGTACTCAAAACGATGCTCCAACAGATGGTAGGGAAGCATAAGTAAAGTTGACACCTTATGCCATTTTTGGTATTATGGGCATACCAAAATTCTGCGAAAACTGTAACTGGTTTTACACCTTTCCAACACATTTGTGGGTTAGAAGTGGTACTTCCCATTGAATATGAAATACCCCCCTTAAATCTAGCTATAAAAATTCTCCCGAATACTTCCACCAAGGAAGAATGATAGATTTACATTTCCATCTCAGTGAATGTTATAGAGAAGCCACCATGGCTAATGAGTTGCATAAAAGACGAGTTAAATCCCAGTATGACCAAACAGTACATCCTAGAGTCTTTTCATAAGGATACCTGGTCTTGGTTTATGACCAAAACCTTGAAAATTTAGGAGCAGGAAAGTTTGAACCATTATGAAATTTCCCCTATGTCATAAAATTCACATTACAAAAATGATCCCATGAGTTAGTATACTATGAGGCAAACCCTTTATCTAAGCCTCACAACAAGTTCTACCTCAAAACTTTACTATGCATAAGCTTATCATTCTTGGTACTGCTTATCAAGTTATAAGTTCTGCCTCTGAGTGATACACTTTGTTGGTCTGCTTATCATGCTTGGTACTTAATTGGTAGATGTCGACGATGTCTTCTACCTATATCGGATACACAAATGCAACTATCCGTAGCACTCAAAACATTTCTTCTACTGCTTGGGTGGGTTTTTCATCCATAAACAAACTAGCGAGTTCAGGGGGTGTTTGCCTTGGTCATGTAACCAACAACATAGAATAATATAGTGTAGTTATTGAAGTTATGTTCAAATCTTTAGCTTTAGGAATTCATCATTTGATTTTCAGGTTGGAATCCCAACTTATAGTTTCACAATTAAACTCAGACTACTCTATCTAACACCCTATTATTTTTTGTAAGTATTTGAGGGTTCATCTCCTTGAAAGAGAATTTGATTTTATTTCTTATGAATGTATCCCAAGGGAATTCAATTCATTAGCTGAATCATTAGAAAATTATGTATTGAATTGACATATACAACATTAATCAAATTAATCAACCAAGAATTTATGTACATACATTCCAAAATATTTGTACACATGAGTGAAAACCACAAAGTACACATCCATGTATATATAGAGAGTGTTCAAAATACATCATAAGTGTAGCATCACAAAAATTGCGTCATGTTCCCATACATCTAAATATAATCTGCATACTAATCATCATGTGGATCCCTATGCTTGTGATAACACATCACAGCCCCAACTTCCTTCCATAAGAGATGGGAGAAGGTGCCACTTACACCAACAATATGCCTCTGCATTTGCAGAGGAAGATCATCCAAATTTGTTACCAGAATCCTGGTAGTCAATGCCTCGATTTGCCTCGAGATCCTTTAAAAGCTCTTCTTGGGGCCCTCCACCTTTTTGTACTTGAGCCACTCCCATGTAATGCACACAATGATAAATGGGTGACATTACCCCTGGACAAAATGGTACACAATCTACAAAACCCATAGATTTATTCATGCTACACACAAAAAAAATCATATATTTAAAAAAACACGAAAACATGAAATATTGCAAAAAATTTAAATAATTGTTTTTCCAATCATCCTTACTGAGATGATCACTCCATCCCTCTCCATTAGGAAGGAACATGTCTAGGTCCCCTTAATAATCCACACCTCCATAAGCATAATCCTCTATGGATATGATCTCACCATCATACCAATCGAAGAAATATTCTCAAAAATGTGGTTTTGGTCCTCCCCTGAGACACAACAATGGATCTTTCCATTTATTCATGGTAGGATCCCCCAGTCCACCCATATTCCATGTCACCCAGGGGCAGGAAGAAGGAACCCACTCAAAAAAGAATGATAATAGGATCGATCTATATCCAAATTTCTTTTGTCGCCCTGTTCTAAATTTTCTCGACTTCTCCTTTATCTTCACTAGGAGTCATGAACACCAATTGTATATGACAAGACTCAAAAACATCACGACATAGCTGGAATGGATCCTCAAAGCCAAGTGATTCCCCGTACTACTAAATTCCCGTGTGATAGTATATAAAATGGTTCGCAAGGCTAGGTGTGTCACATGTGCAGTAAACATCTTGTTGTTGTTCTTTCTCATCCCCATATGACAATACTTCCTGATATAGGAATCAACAGGTTCACCTAAACCTTCCTTACCCCCAACTAGCACCTTCATGGACCCTCATAATCCTGTGAGGAAATAAATGTCCTCAATCGCCAATGTCAACACCTGGTCTCAAAACATGAAATGTTACCTGTCAAGATCCCACATCCCAATGAACATTAACAATTGTGCTCTCATACTCTGAAACAAGAATAAATTTAGCAACCCACAATCTTCTAAAGCATCTAAAGTTATTAGGTCCTACATGGAAGCATTATCATTAATTTCATGCTCCCTTTCTTACCATTCAACCATGATTGCAGTACCTTTCAAAAACAAGAAAAAATAATTAGAACACATACCCATAATCCATAAACTAAAAACAATTCAAGTCAAATTTCAAATAGACCCAGTCGCCTCTTCCCGGGAGCAAATGGTATCTCCCCATTTATTGTCATAGAGATACCATATACACATGGTCACTCCCCACTTGTTTCCATAGAGAGAACACTTCTCATTGGTCGTCAGTAGCTCGAAAAATATCCCTACATAGGGTGACCATCCTTGGTTGTTCACCTCCTCACCAAGCAATGGAAGCAACTTGTCGCTAACATGGCTTTGGTAGCGACTGGTCACCCTCATCCTTTGGATACCACGTGACCAAGGATTCTAGGTCGTTGACCTAATATAGATTCCCATGCGACCATGCAGACCCAAAATTTTTGGTCCTCATTACAAGAAACATTTTCAACAAAATGGGAAACAAAACATGGGTTTCCTAAGTTAGGTTTAGATTACTAACCAGCAGGTAGCAGCTGACAGATCTGTGGCCCAAGCTTTCGAAATCAGCACTGCAAATTTCTCCAATAAAAAATATCTTCTCCACTTTTTTACCAAGGGTAATAAAACAAATGAGGTAAAAATCCCATTTACCCCATATAATCACTATTTTTCCATTTTTGGCAAACTAGTCTTTAAAATAACCCTTTTTTCACTCTTATAGTTCATTTTTTAAATTTTCGAGAGTTTTTTTTAAGAAATTTATTTAATCTTTTGGGCTGCAAATTAACATTTCTTATTGTAGATATGGACTAAGCTCACGTTATATTATTGATTCAACTTTCAGCAAGTATGTTGAAACCTAGCATTTAGGATTAGTGTTGTGGTTTTTTCCCCTTTTTCGTTGCATTCATTCAACCACCACTTGATTCCCCTTCTTATGCCTTAATTTCAACCCCATTCGAAATGTGACATTAGCCCTTCCATTATTTACAGATCGTATTTTGCATGGTAGAGCCTATCTTTCATGGGAATCCTAAATTAGAACATGTTACTATCATTCAATGCCTATGTTGAAATTTAAGGCCTTGGAACCCTCTCTAGTGATTTATTTTCTAAAATTGAGATGCATTCACTCTCTTTCCATAATATTTATCCTTCCCATAGAGGGTTACCAACACTTTATGTTGTTGTTAAATGGTTGCACTTATCCTTGTATTTCACTACTTACCCTTGTTATATTGTCATATGTATCCATTTATTACCACTTGGCAGCCATGCTTAATCACTAGCAATCTAGTTGCTACCATATATGACACCTATGGATGAGAACCACTGTTATGAGTGGTCATTATTTTTCATGTCCCGTTGCAGTCCATTTCTTCAAGTCACGTTCCTTGCACCTGGAACTTCATTGCAATCAACTCATTCTCTCCAGTCGAGCTTACTATTACCCCTTTGTCTCTCTCAATAATGAACCATGACAAAGGTACACCATAGAGTCTTCATTAAGATCTTTTCAGACTCCCTAAACATGAAAACATTTTCGAGTCAGATTGTCTGATTTCACACTCGTTAAATGGATCCGAAAGGATGTCTATTCGGTGTAATTTTACCTCTTTTTCAGACAGAATGGAATAACTATGAAAAATAAATACTCTAGTCAACCTTGGCTAGAAGTGTTTTCCCTTGTATTCTTTTATCCCTTTTCAGGCTCGAGAGACTAAATTTACGAAAAAGAACACCCTTAGATTCTTCTTTGTCATTTTAGATTCTCTAAATATGAAAGGAAAAATCGATCACTATTCTCTTCCCTGATCTTGCAAATAAATCCATGGGTGATAAAGATAGACAATACTTTTATTTTCTTTCGCGCTCGTTAAACATGAAAGAAGGAAAAATAGTGGGGGGTTTTCCATTTAGTCATCCTAAAAAATGGCAGCCATCTATTGAGTCACCCTTAAAAAATGCACCTGTTTTATGTCTATGTACACCAGTTGGGTTATCCATTTCCTCTGAACCATTACCATATAAATGATTTATTGAAATCTGATGACTGGTTACTCTTCTAGTCATCCATGGCAATTTTTTTGGTCATTAACTATTCAATGCCGCTAATTCAAGTCATTTGTCATGTTGTTTTGTTCAAGGGAAGTTAGCCCATGTTAGCCAATTTTTGTCTTTCATCCCATTCCACCTGTCCATCCTTGTTTGAATTATGCTCTACCATTACATTCTTCACACCATATACCTTTCTATGTTTCATGTCAATTGATGGGGAACATATCAAGGCCCTCCTTCGATGGATTTCATCCTGTCGACTCTAGCTCATTATCCAAGTTTTAAATCTAGAAGCTAGTTAGTACCCTGGGACTTGCAGACATCAATGGCAGGATCCCTTTCATTTTGATAGTGTTTTTACATCATTGGCTCATATTAAATGAATCTGCAAGTGTTCGACATTAACTCTTTATTAACGCTCACTATATTGTACTCGATATCTTGGGGTCCATCATCATCATCAGTGGGTTCCCTCGCATTTGTTAATGGTATACATAAATGAACGATAATCACATGGTTTCTACCATGATCGACCACTGCTCATTTTTTTGCATGTTGTAGATTCATACCATTTAGATTTGGGACGAATACCATGGGTTGGGACCACTCATTCCTTGATCGCATTCCCTCCCAAGTTGCGCTGTAGTTATTCATGAGTACTTCAGAGATCGCTCAAGCATTGAGTTCTCTCACTGATTTGTATCCTATGACATAGATCCACATTTTTACTTGGTTGTGGCTATGCTCTCACTTGTGACATGGATCCACAATTTAGTCTTTCATGGCCATGATCTAGTTACTTGCGTCATTCATGGATCCATAGTGTATGTTTGGCGGCTATGCTTAGTTTTTATTACGAAGCATGGGTATGTCTGCCTCGGGAATATTATTATTATGAAGGACTGATGATGGTTTCTTTCCAAGTTCCTTTTCTCAAAGCCTTGTGATTTTGTTTGTAAAGTTTTTAGGCCATCAAAAACCTCTTTTGAGCTCACACTTTAGGGGGACTCTATTATATAGTTATTTTCCACCTGACCACTTGATGAGCATCACCTAGGAGTCAATAGTATGAAGAACTGATCCATACCACTTTTTCCCTAAGATTACAGTACTTTTCTGCATGGTCGTTGGTTTCCCATTTATAACCCATGAATAGGAAGTCCTCGTCACTCCCTTTCCTCCTGCAAGGAGTGATCAGTCACTCCCTGTAAGAATGTAGGGCATGACTGGGTCTATTACTCCCTTTTTAGGGTTGGTTTCATGAGATAGATTCGATCAAAGATTTTCCATGGTTCAACCTCAAGAATATTTTCATCTTGGGAATGGAGATCTTATCCAAATTTCCCTTTGATCTTATCTCTACTATCCTATAAATAATGGGGGTATCTAATGGGAAAAGGGAGGAAAAGAGAGAGTAAGTTTATGCTGGAAGATTGATCATGAAGCTTGGGAAATAAATATGGTTAGAAATTCATTAGGCTACCAAATTGTAAGTTTTAAATTGTTTCCATTTGATCAATAGAATATGCACATGACTTTACCTCTTATTTGATTGTACATGATTATCATAATTTGGATGTTTATGTTATTTCATTAGATCTATTATATATCTATACACGATATATTTGATATTGCAAAAGGAGTTTGCTTGTATATTCATGTGTGTAGATCCACATTGACAAGAGAGAACGACATATCCATCAAAGGAAACAATTAAAGAGTGTGCAAGGACTACCATTAGGTGATTAGGTAAGCTCTTTATTCTATTCACTTATAGATCATTTTTGTGTATTATTTAAATCTAGAAAGGTCCATAGTTTGCATCTCTATTTTGTATTAGGTCTACAGAGAGCCTAAGTGAAAGATACCAGATATATAAAATATGCAGAACAGAAACGAAATGCTAGAAATGACATAATAACAGTAAAATATCCAGCATAATCTTCACAATACACAGAAATGATATACGAAATAGCAACAGAAATAGCACTTGAATCAGATAGCAATGTTCACAGGCCTCTTTGAGGGGGCAACCTCTAGTTGATAAGCGCTCTATTACAATAATATCCAAGCTAGGTTTCTCATACCTTCGACTCCTATTTATACTAAAAAGAAGGATCTAGAGGAAGATCCTTCTAGAAGCGAAAGCTTCTATTAGGTCTTCTTACATCTGCCTTATTATATTTTATTGAAAGGTCTTATTAATATTGACCTTTATTACATCCGAATACATTGATCTACCTATGTGCGGGTTAGGACCTTAACATGTCCGCCCCCTTAAAAACAACCTTGTCCTCAAGGCTGGAGATGTGGAAACTGCTGCAGAATGGTAGCTGGTTCCCAAGTTGCATCTGCTGGAGTCATATCTTTCCATTGTACGAACACTTCCTTGATGGTTCTCTGACGTAGGCAACGCTCCCTTTGGTCCAAAACTGCTTCTGGTTGTATCCAAATGGATCCTTCTTAAGCTAACTCTGGAAGGTTGGTTTGAAGTTGGCACCTGGTTCCAATCACCTTCTTCAAGCAGGAAACATGAAAAATAGGATGTAGCTTCGACTGACTGGGTAGAGATAACTGATATGCGACTTGTCCCACATGCTTTAGAACTGTGTAAGGGCCATAAAATTTGGGTGCTAACTTCTGACACTGCTCGACCTTGAGGGAAGTTTGCTTATATGGTTGCAGCCATAGAAACACCTGATCCCCTTCTACAAATTGACGTTCCGAGCGACCTTGATCTGCTTGCTGCTTCATTCTGTTCTGGGCCATGACCAAGTTCTCTTTAAGGGTACGAAGG
>ML788683.1:76126-145418 GCA_009831015.1 Picea engelmannii | reverse complement strand
GACTTCTGCCATTGTGGACTTCACGGCTATCTGGACGGAGGCATTCATGGAGGCATCACGGGAGGCAATAGTCGCACTGAGTTGTTGCACTTCTTGTTGGGTCTCAAGTAAACCATGTTGCAGGGTGTTGAAGTGAGACTCTAGTTCTTGGTTACGGGTTTGGGCCATGATGACAGGTGAACTGAAAAGGGTGTGGACAGGGTCATAATTTTTTTGCAGAAAAATGATATGGGTAAAAGTGATAAGGGAAAATAGATGAATATAATGGAATAAGTCTCAAATAATGGTGAAAAAATGGGTGAACTGAAAAGGGTGCGGGCGGGTCAGAAATTTTTTGCAGAAAAATGATATGGAGGANTTTGGTCTGAAGAATGCTGCAGTGCCGAAATCCCCAAATTCTGAACCAGAGAGTATTTACTTAGCAACCCGAATACAGATGCGGGTTAATAGATCTCGTCGGTTTACTTTGTTTATATTGCTGTTTATGGTCCCCAAGGGTTAGGTATTCAAGGGTTCTATAGATAAGGGTTTGCCCTGTGCTATAGCTCTCTGATATACGTGCGGGGTCCAATAGTAGTACTCGGCCCAATATCTCAGGGCACTAACTAAGGAGGATAGACCGTACCCTTAGTTGTACTACCCGACTACCCAGGTACTAGAGAGTATCTTCCCGAGTGCTGTTCTCGGTGACACTATAGCAGTCCGACGGCCGATAGGTTTATCTACAGAGGGCTTCAGGAAATCTAGGCCGGTCCGTACACAGGTGCTATCTGATGCACTACCACTCGAAGGGGTACCAACAGGGGTTACAAGGGTGGCCAACAAACGTGCGCTTAAGAACCACTTGTATTTCCTGCATGTATGAATCCCTCAACCGCGGGTTTATGCACGTAACGATAGATCTCTATGGCTTAAAGATGCCGGAATACGTCTCTACCCTGAAAAAAAAATACCCACAATTTCTGCCAAGGAAAGTGCTCTGATACCACTTGCAAGATACCAGATATATAAAATATGCAGAACAGAAACGAAATTCTAGAAATGACACAATAACAGTAAAATATCCAGCATAATCTTTACAATACACAGAAATGATATACGAAATAGCAATAGAAATAGCACTTGAATCAGATAGCAATGTTCACAGGCCTCTTCGAGGGGGCAACCTCCAGTTGAGTAGCGCTCTATTACAATAATATCCAAGCTAGGGTTCTCATACCTTCAACTCCTATTTATACTAAAAAGAAACATCTAGAGGAAGATCCTTCTAGAAGCGGAAGCTTCTATTAGGTCTTCTTACATCCGCCTTATTCTATTTTATTGAAAGGTCTTATTAATATTGACCTTTATTACATCTGAATACATTGATCTACCTATGTGCGGGTTAGGACCTTAACACTAAGGGAGGTAACTTTTGCAGGGTGAAAATATCCTACAACAACAATATAATTCACATCTCTAAAAAGAATGAACCTTTTATTTAGATCATTGTAAATATGATATGCCTTGGTGGTATTTGAGTACCCCAAGAAGATGCAATTTTGACTCACACCTAGTTTGTTTCTTTGGTCCTTAGGAATTACGACATAACAAGTGGAACCAAAAACCATGAGATGCATCACTAAAGCACTGTAGTCATACCACATTTCATAAGGAGTATTGTTCCCAATAGCATGATATGGACTTCAGTTTCTCAAATAGACTACACACAAAACTACATCATCCCAAAACATCAACTTCACATTCTTGAAAAATAGCATGGAATGTACCATATTCAAGAGTGTCATGTTCATTCTTTTTGCTACACCATTTTTCTAAGGATTGTATGGAAAAACTATTTGATTCTTAAACCCATGTTGGAAAATATATAATTCAAACTCATTAGAATTATATTCCTCTCCATTTTTTTTTTTTTGTTTGTTAATTTGTGCGGGACCTGTTGGCTACGCGATTAACCTGTGGCTTGAGAAATCGCGACTCAGGGTCATCTAAGCTGTCAAAATCACCTGGGGATCGCACCCGACCTGAGCCACACCAACCCTTAACATGGTTGGATTTTTTGTCTCCGCAGGTTTCGAACCGGTGACTTTAACATCACAGAGTGGCTTAACAACACACTC
This sequence comes from Picea engelmannii, assembly GCA_009831015.1. Taxonomy (NCBI): domain Eukaryota; kingdom Viridiplantae; phylum Streptophyta; class Pinopsida; order Pinales; family Pinaceae; genus Picea; species Picea engelmannii. The sequence goes on along the minus strand of ML788683.1, from coordinate 143,298 downwards.
CGTCACCGAGTGTCCTACACCTCGGGGACTATTCCCCTCCATTATTAGTATGAAGAGTGGAAATATGATATTTTTCTTCATGTTCAATCCATACACATAAATTTTTAAATGTTTCAAATGGTTGAGATTTATGTTTGAACATATAAACCCAACACAACATGGTGTAATAATCAATAGAAGTCATGATATATTTATTACCAAAATCAAATGAAATAGGAATGGGGCTACACAAATTAGAGTGTATCAATTCCATATTTCTAGATGCTCTCAAATTGGAATCACAAAAAGGATTCTTGCTATGTTTACCAAGGATATATGCATCACATTGCTTCAAATTCCTTAGAATGGTAGGAAAACCAGAAACACCATTTTCCTTCAACATACAAATATTATCATAATTGATGTGCCTAAATATAGCTTTCCACAATACATTGGATGGAATTGTATCTTCATAATGGTGAAAGAGGTATGCAAAATTATATGCCTATGTAGACGTCCCTTACAGATTCAACAATATCTTATCCTCCCATCTTATCATGAAGACCATGCTACCGGAATACCTCCTTATTTAAAAATTTCCATCAAACATGTGAATAGTATGAATATGTTTTCAAATGTGCACAAGAGACAACAAGTTCCTTTGCAACTCAGGAAGATAGACAACATCATGCAAAGTAAAATTAGGGAATCCAGGAAATTTGATCCTAATTGTGCCAATTCCCATAGGTTTGAGACTAGATCCTACAAGAAGTGTCCAAAACTTCATGTGGCAACTAGCACTAGTGTCAACCAACCATAGATCTCTCCAAGAAGAAAATGAAGTTTTGAACAAATATTAATTTATGACAATATTGCAATGAGTAATAACAAAATGAGTGGATTAAGGATATTTATCTTTTCTTTCCTTTTTCTTTTTATTTTATTTTCTCCCATGGGATCCTACATGTCTTTGCATCATTCCCATTCCTTCCACAATGAATGTAGTGAATATTGGATGTATCACCTTGATAATCCCTACACCCTGCCTCTAAATACTTATTTCAACATCCTCTATTTCTACATTATCCTCTACAAGAATCATGTAATTAAGTCTTCCCTTTTTAGAAATGCACATAGTCTTTATAGTGGCCTAAACTATCTTCTTCCCAAAAAATTTATAATTTTGTATAATTTTCTCCACCAAAGAGTCAAAATCGAGGGACTTTAATTGGCCACTAGCTTGAAGTGATTCAAGATAGTAAGAATATGTGGGTTAGAGGGCCTTTATGAAGGTCATGAGATAAATGAATATCTTCACACAAAAAACATCAATGTCATGCATGAGTTAGGGTCCTAACCTCCCAAACCCCTAAAGTAGATAGAATAATATGCTTTCTAAGTAATAAAGACCAACATTAGTAAACAAGACCTATGTAATAATGTGAAAATGTATAATGTAAGAAGAATCAATAGAAGGTTTCTCTTATAGAAAGATATTCTTGTAGAATGTTCTCTAGAAGATTGAAATAATATAAATAGGAGTAGAAAACATGGAAGATATTTGTATTGAGAATAATGTTTTATTTGAGCTCCTCTTTGCTGGAGGTTTTTCTCTCGAAGGGGCAAGTGAAATTGGATTTCTATATAATAAAGGTATCATGTATGTAATCAATTGTGTCATTGTGCTCTACCTTTTTCTCTTTCTGTTGATAATTGTTATAACAAGTATGTTTCTTCTCTGATAATACATCTAGTATCTTACAAGTGGTATCATATCACTTCCTCTGTAGAATTTTAGACAATTTGTTTTTAGGCTAGAGACATGTACTATCAACATCTTTAAAGCACAATGATCTATTTCTCAACAGGTAAAAATGTGGTTGGAGAGGAATACACATAGGAAATACAATCAATTTCATGGGTTACTCAAAAGAAATGGTTTCACCTTGTTGGAAACCTATGTAACCCATGTTGGTACCCATTTGATTAGTAATGCATTAGATATAACTTGTATATGAGCATTCACTCCCATGTACCCTCGGATATATTTGGATTCCTATAGTTCTCCTAAAACCATTTATAGATTATCTTATCGATCACCTGACTAATATAGTGTCACTAAGAATAACACTCAAGAAGAATCATCTCGCATACTTGGGTAATTGGGTAGTACAGATAAGGCTACAATCAAGCCTCCTTAGTTGGTTCCATGAGATATTGGGCCAAGTACTACTATTTGACCCTGCCAGTATATCAAAGAGATATATAACAAGGAAAACCCTTGTCCGTAGGAACCCTTAAAACCCTAACCCTTACTTTCAGAACATAATATAACAACCACATAGAGGAAAGTTTGTAGCACAACCCTGCATCCCGCATCTAGGTTGCAAAATTACTATACAATTTTAACTACTAAAAATTTGGGCATTTTTCCACTATAGTATTATTTAGATTGAACTATAACTTGCAGGGATAAAAAAAAGTATAGTGGTCCCACGACACCCTTGTTAGGGACATATTCCATTGGATTCCTCTCTTCACCCAGATCATAGTGGTGCCCATCACTTATAAGCATTTTTTTTCGTCGTCCCACCTACCCTCCATGACACCCTTATTAGGGACCTGTCATCACACTATTTATATTTGTACAAATCCCTCCACAAGATCCCAATATTCTGTAACAATTGGAAGTCTCTACCATTGTCACCTAAGTACATACTTCTGTCATTTTAGTGATGGAAGGAGTTCCAGCACAAGGGAGGCTTCCCTAGTGACCTCAAGGGACCAAGTAGCAATATTATCCAATCCTACATCCATATATATTGGTAACTTAGATGTTAGAGGCTAGGTCTCAGAGATTTTAAGAGGAAAATGAGGTAATTGGTTCACTTATACGAGAAAAGAAACAATCGAAAGCATATAATAGACAATTACCAATTTATATAACTCGACAATCACCTTTAGACACTAGATAATCATTAAAACCAATTGTTGTTGCAAATTTACAATAGTAAAAAAATGTATAGTAGAAATGAATGTTTTGTAACAACAATAGGAAAAAACACCTAGAGAATTAGTGATTGTGCATCAAAATTAATCCTTCAACACATGTAACAACATCCAATTTCTAAACAATGATTTTGAGTATCTTTATCCACAATATTAAGTAAGTATGAAACAATTAATTCAATCCCTATTGGTTGTAGCAAACATTTATAACAAGAAAAATTTAATTCACTTGTTTGTTAAGGGTAGAGTTAGTAAAGTTAGAAAAATCACTTTGAATAAGAGAGTAAGAGTTCTAAGAGTATTTTCACAACCAAGAGAGATCAAGACTAGTGTCATTTAATTTCTAGGGATATGGAGTCAAGGATGCAACACTTTGAAGAATAAATTAGATGGTCAAGAAGAATGGAATCTTTACCCCAAGGTGTAACTTCTCTTGTGCCTTAGGACTAAAAATGTCAAGAAAACAATTCCTAGGGTGCAACATCTATTGAGCCCTAAGTGTCGTTTTCCTTCTTCTAGATTATTTAGTTCAAGGAATAAAAATGGAATAAGATCAAAACCATAAGGTGAGAATTATCTTGAGCTTTAGGTATTTGAATCCTATCTAGAGACTATGTCTCTTAATTATTTCACCAAAATTCGGACAAACAAAGGTATAGAAGGAGAGAAAGCCTTATGTCTCCTTCCTAGGGTTTCACTAGAAAAAAATAACATTCTATAAGATATCAATTACCACATTATACCATGAGTAAACATATCAAATTAAATAAACCACTTACTTATCCAAGTATTATTGATCAACCAATAAATATCTCTGATAAATACCTCGCTCAAACAAATAAGGGAAAAACAAGTGTTATTTACCCACATGCTATAGATTAAAAACGTTGCTTACAATTTCTTTATCATCGTGGCCTATATGGTTGCTCACAATTGTTCCCCAAGAATTGATAGACCCATCTCAAATATGTAACCTAGAGGCTATGAGATATGGATATTAGGGCATCCTTATTCTAGTTTCATTCTAATTCACTTTTCAGATCGTCCATTCCAGATCTATACAATGCTATCCTAGACATATAATTTTAGATCTAGAATTTTATAATTTAATTGAGAAGGCCCTTAGGCCTTGAGGGTTGAAACCATATCTATGATTCCATTAGTAATGTCCCATATTTATAAAAAAGATAAATCCATAGATTGTGTTCCAATAAAATAACCAATAATTTTTAATTAAGGAAACCTTAATGAAATTTTAATCAACTCAAAGGGGTGAGGAAATTACATGTGTTGAATAACCCTACTTACCTACAACCTGATGAGTTCATAAACATAGCCATACCCTGATCCTTGACCTAGCAATGACAACACAAAGTGGGGGAGGACTCTCCACTCAAATGTAGAACTTACTACTCAAATCCTTAGTAGTAGGTCTCCCTGGAGCCTTTAAATATACTACCATGGCAGTGAATCCTTATCCTTACCCTTCTATAGATTTAGCCAAAGAGAGATGTGTCAAAAGTGAGAGATGTCCTTTTCTCATCCTTTTACCTCTTTATATAGATTTGATATGTGGTAAAGAACCTAATCCCCAGGGTCCATTATTTAATTCTTTATTATACTTTAGGTTTTATCCATTAATTATGGTTACTTATTTTACCATTCTCTTTAATTACCATAATATACATAATAAATACTTATTATGATGCACTTTAGGATAACTATTATATACTTATTTATTATTATTTATTCCAATAAGTATTTGTTATGATCGTTTTAAGAGAATTATTGTTTTCCTATATTATTATTATTATTATTTCTATTTAATAATAATAATATGGGGCATGAAATTATTGAAGTCACTGATCTTTGATTACCTTAGCTGGTCTATTTGGTCTTGTCAATACATCTTGTTGAGCTAGAACTTGTCAATTTTCTTGAATTTCTTCTTGATTTCTAGTTGTTTGTAAAACTAGTTTATATAATTCATTCAAAATACTTCTCTGGTAATCTAGACTAAACAATATGTGATGCTGAACATGGCTAGTCCAAGTCATTAAATAAATCTAACAAGACTATAAAAAATTATAAATAAACTTGAAACAGTCTAAATTTCTATCCGCAACAACGATGCCAAATAAGATATCGTTCCACAAGTTGTTCTCATCAAGGGAACAATTATAAGGAACCCTATGCAGACTTGGAAAAATCCTCTTCACTTTAGGATTTCTTGGATTTCACATTAATGAAAAAGATCAAAGTGAACTCCAAAAAAATTGCATTTGCTCTATAATTCCATCCCATATTTGATGTTTATCTTCTGTAAGGCACTTGATTCCTAGGACATGATTTAAAATTTCTTTAATAAATTTATTTAATTCGTCACGAGTGAGCACTAATGCATAAATTTCATTATCTCTTGATTTTAACTCATTTGGAAATTCTTTTGACTCAACTTATTTTTCAAGTTTCTTCATTTCTTTGATTGCATCAACATGCACTTTCTTTAGGCCCTTTATTTGATTAGTCAATTCTCCCACCTATGAATTATATGATGACGCTTTCTCTACCAGGCCATCTACATTATATTCATTGCTTGAAATATTGAAAATCTTATCATCCTCAACATCAAATATTTTTGTCAATGACTTGCACTGGGATGAATTTTATGTTAACTGCTTTTGCAGTCTTTCTATATCCGTAGATATCTCTGATAACCCTTTGTCATTTTTCTTTTCAAGGTCTTCCATATTTCTAGTAAGATATAAATTAACTTCATTTAATCTCCCATTTTCATCAGACAATGAATCTTTTTGTTGACGAGCATTTATTGATTCCCTAGATTCGACAAACTCAGTTTGTGGGATTATAAGCTTTAACTTCAAATATTTAATTTATACCTCTTTTGAATATACAATTTCCTTAACATTTACCTTGGTATTCAATGGATCAGAGAGTGTTAGCATATTATTCTCCATCTCTTTTACTCTGGTAATATTCAGTCTAATCATTATCTTTCATGCTTGAGTTGTGTATTTAGTTTTTTGACCAAAGTTTGCAACTTTCCCACATTGGAAGTAGACTGAATGAACCTTCGAGCCACCATGTTGTCAGTATGTATGTTCCACTCTACCATATACACAACATTGATTTGAATAAAAAATAATTCAACAAATGTATATTTATATTGAGGGTGTCTTGAAACCTTAGTGGTATCAAGTTGAAAAACTAATAAATAAAATTTCTTCTTCTCCATGTCAGTTGATGCAATAAACCTGGGAGATCCATGATCTTTTGTTTATAAATTAATATCATGACCCAATTTTTCTAATTGGGATTCATCATTTCTTAATATTGGAAACCTTACCATGGTCCTTGATTGAGTCTCTATAAAATACTCATTCTTCCCTTCATTGGTTACCTAAGATACTGTTGATATAGGGGTTGATGTTATAACCAATATGGGATCACCTTATTTCTTTGGCTGTAATTATTCTAGCAAAGAATCAATTTGTGTGGAAAAATCCTCTAGCAAAGGCTCCCTAGAGTTACTTTGATCAAGATATTTAGTAAGCTCAACTTCCCCTTGAGTCTTCCTTTTCTTGGCCTCAATCTTGTCTAAGTTTTTTGATGTCCTTTTATGATTATAATTTTGTTGTATTGTTGGATTAGTAGCAATGCCATTCTTCTACTGAAAAAAACCAGGTGCTTGAATTAATTCCTCTTTAATACCATCCAAGTCTAAAATAGGTGCAACATGTATTGTATCGTTTTCTTCTTCCACTATGTAATGTCCCTAATCCGAACCCTTTTATAATTGTACATATAGGTTGGTGAGCCATTGGTACCAATTGCAAATGTTAATGTACATATAGGCTGGTGAGTTGTTGACACCAAGTTTTGGTTATGTGCACACCTGATTAGTGGGTGGATATTTTTTATCAAGGAAAGGGTGCACAAATTTAATAGTGTTGTGCATACCTAATTAAGTGCACATGAATGGACATCAAGGGAAGGGTGCACACATTCCATAGTGTTGTGTGAACTTGGGTAAGTGCACAATGTTACCTATAAGTGCTCATCGAGATGGTTTATATGTGTGTGTGTGTATGGATGTATATGTATTGAGTCCAAAGAACCTGTGTGGTTATGAGGTTGGTGAGATGGGATGCAAATAGGCCAGTGTGCCTATCCATGTAAATTTAATCACAATTAATAATAATATCACCTCGCTACATGCATATAGATTAGAAGAAAAGAGATGGGGGGATAACTCCACCGGAAAAGGGAAAAAAGGGGGAAGGACTTAAGTCTTAGGGAATATATTTTTAATATTTCTGGAAAAGTGTAATTATGAATAATTATTATCCTAAGTTTTTGAGTGGTAGGAAATGAGTCACCAAGTGGCTAAAGCTACTTCTAAAAGTGACAAGTGTCGAGTTGAAGGCATGAAATATATATTGCTGGCCTTATTGTATTTGGGGGGATTTTTCATTTTTCAGAGGGAGAAGGGGTCAGACCATCAGGGGGAAAATATGACTATTACCTTCTCTATAGAGAAAGATTTTGTATGGGGTTTTTGTTTTGTAACCAGAGATTTTTTGTCGAAGAGGCAGGTTTTCAGGCATGTGAGAAGTCTCTCTAGGTGAGAGATTTGTTGTCAAAGAGGAGGGTTGTCAAGACTATGAGAAGTCTCTCTAGGTGAGAGATTTGTTGTCAAAGAGGAGGGTTGTCAGGCCTATGAGAAGTCTCTCTAGGTGATATATTCGTTGTCAAAGAGGCAAGTTGTTAGGCCTATGAGAATTCTCTCTCGGTGATAGTTTCACTGGGAATTATTCCCTGGTGAGTTGGGCATTAGTTGCAGAACTTGAAGACTTCCTTTCCATCCTGTTGCTAGAACCATGGAATGGAAGTGGGGTAGTCGAGGGACTACTAAGGAGAGAAGGGGTACACTTCCTTGGGTGTAACAGGTGTGTGGGGAATGAGGGACTGTAGACTAGTTGCAACAATGGCACCTTGGACTAAGAAATTATGCTAAGAATTAGACCTTAGCCTAGCATTAGGAACCCTTTTCCCCCAGTGGATTTAACCCCCAAATCAAGGGTGACTTGTTACTGAAAGTATATGAGGAATATATTCTATGGCTAGGAGGAATGTTTGAGTTCTGCGTGCAGTTGGTGACTTTTCATAAAAGATAAGTTTCTTTATGTTCTTGTCTCATTTACTATGTGCTTAATTATTCCGTGTTTATTATGGGTTAAATTATTTTATGTCATTGCAAATAAGTAATTTTGTTATTCTATATTATGTTTCTTGTACATGTAATTATGGTGCAGATAGACAATATTTATAGTTGTGCATGAGTATGAAAAATTTAATAGTATTTCATGTTAAGTTAACATTATAATATTGGTCATGATTCTCCAAGGCAAGGTTTGAATGACCATGAGCACAGGAAAGTATCTTGTGTGCATAAGAGGATGGAAATTCATTTGTGCGTGTAGGGAAATAGACCCTGCACACAAGGAAAATCAGAATTGGAGTGTGACACCAGAATCTTTGCTTGCACAGTAGTATTGTGTGTACAGTATGCTTGAGCACAAATGTTTTGTGTTACTTCCTCTGTTGTAAGTTAGTGTGGCATGAATCAGTGTGAGGTTGAGTGTGATACTTCAAGTGATATTGTGCAGACTAGTGTTTAGAGTAGAATCTACGCACTAGATTTTGGAGTAGAATTGTTCAATAGTAATAAGAGTGATATTTCTTTATGGTATCAGAACAATTTGGTAACAGTGATGTTAAACATTGGTTTTAGAGTGATTTAAGTTTAAATTGTGTGAGATGGCTCAACCACGGTGGTTGGGGATGTTACAGTTTGGTATCGCTAGGGATGTTACCATTTGGTATCAGAGATATTGGTTCAACATTGGACTTGTATGGGTTAGAGGTCAATAGGAAACATTAGAGCTCTAGTTTAAAAAATGAGCCTTCATGAGCCAAGTTTCTACTTAAGGACAAATTCAGACTACTATTTGGTTGAATTTATAATTATAGCGCGACCATGGTGCGACTAAAATAAGAATGTGTAAGTGTGTGTATTAAATGTTGTATATTACAGGGTGCGACACTGGAATTTCGTAGTAAAAAATGGTGCATGGTTGTGCACACTAAAGTTTAGAGTTGTGCGGAGAAAAATCATGGCGCATGCATGATACTGATATGCGTTGTGCATGATAAGTATTGACATTGCACATTTGTATGTGTTGAATACCAGTGTGCACACATACTACAGAAGAAAGGATTATGAAAAAATGGTGCAAATTTTTCATGAAGTGGTATCATGAGTTCACCTAAAAAATCTTGTTTCCTGCACATCTTGCAGAATTATAAACATTAGAACAAGACAAAATCAACGCAGAGGGTAAAAAACATGTAAGATTCATGGATAACTTACAATCCCGATGATGACTTTGGGGATTTGTATGTCGGTTTGGGTGATGATGGTACAAAATCCAAGGAGGAGTGCATTAAATTGGTAGAAACCATAAAGGGATTGACAAAATATGTACAAATCTATAAATATAATAATTAAAGGCTTATGATAGCCAAGGAGCAACAATATGACTTCAATGTCAAGTTGATGCAAAGTTTGGATAGAACATAAAATAAAATGGATAAGGATGTAGAGAAAAGTAAGTCAATAAGTCATGGGTCTCATGATGAGAAAAGAAGAGAAGCAAGAAGTGTTGATAGGAATCATCACCACTCACCAAAGAATTCATTTAGGAAAGCACGCAGTAGCTCAAGTTCATATCCCATTAGAAACCTTAAGAGAAAGACTGAGATGGATAAGCTACATGGAGAAATGAATAATATCAATCCTCCTACCGTTGACGATGAGAACAAGAAGGATGAAGATGAAGAGACTTGGTTATTGGGTATCAAGAAGTACTTCCAGTTTCATAATTATTCTGTGCATGAAGAAGGAATAATTTGCATCTATCAGTTGAAAGGAAAAGAATCAATGTGGTGGGATCAATTTGTGCATGTGCAAAACATTGATGCGAAGAAGGTTACTTGCAGGGAGTTCAAGGGGTATTTTCAAAAGAAATATTTAACCAAGCAATACTATGACAAGAGAATGAAGGAGTTCTTCAAACTCAAGCTTGGGAGTATGACAATAGATGAGTATGAAAGAAGATTTTTAGAGCTGCTGAAATATGTCGCATTCATCAAGGATGAGCAAGTTAAAATTCAGAGGTACCTAAGTGAGATACCCTCATTTATCAGTGATACGACACAATATGATGACCCTAAGACATTGGAATAAAACAAAAGGCACGCTAAGTGTATTTATGATTAGAAAAGGGGAAAAATGAATTTCCAAAAATATTGGGAAGACAAGATGAAAAACAAGGTGGATCAAAGGAAGAAAGGGGCCAAGTCACAATGTTTTAGAAATACTGTGCAAGGATAGCCAACTCTCAAGGCACCCATAATGACAGAGAAAGTGGGGAAAAATCCATGGCAACAACCTATTCAATGTTGGGGTTGTGGTGGCAATCATATGTGCATAGATTACCCTCAAAGTGGTGATAAGGCGAGGAATGCACACAATGTACAACAAGCTACGACAATTGAGGACATGGGAATAAATGTACCTAGGATTTACGCAATGCTGAATAGAAAGAAAGATGATTTTCGGTCGCACATGATTGAAGTGTAAGGGAAGATTAATGACTAACCCATTACTATTTTAATCGATTCATGAGCTAGTCATAGTTATCTAGATCCTAAGATAGTGGAAATATTCCAATTCCCAAGAAGCAATCTTGGAAAACCTTGGTTGGTGCAGTTAGCTACAAGGGAAAAAAGGAAAATGATGGTTAAGGCATGTCCAATGGAAATGAATGGATTTCAAAAAAACAATGATTTGAATATTATACCTTTGGGCTCATATGATTGCCTCATTGGTATGGATTGGTTGGACTAGCATCGTGCTATCTTGGATTGTTACAATAATGAATTTACTTGCTTGGATGAGGAAGGGAACTTAAGGAAAGTTCAAGGAATTCCAAGAGCTATAACTATTAGAGAAGTTTTATCCTTACAATTGAAGAAAGGTTATAGGAAAGGATGTCAAGTATTTGCAACACACATGGAGAAGACATGTAAGGATAAAGTTCCAAATGTTGAAGATTGTGCAGTAAAATTTTGAGAATGTCTTTAAAGAGATATCAGGGTTGCCACCAAAGAGAGATATTGATTTATCTATAAATCTAATGCCGGGAACAACACATGTATCTAAGACTCCTTATAGGATGAGTACCCCAAAGATGAAGGATTTTCATATGCAACTTGAAGAGATTTTGAAGAAGGGGTATATACGACCAAGTGTGTCGCATTGTGGTGCCCCAGTGTTATTCGTGAAGAAGACAGATGGTACACTGAGGCTTTGTATCAACTTTAGGAAGTTGAATAAAGTAAAATTAAAGAAGAAGTATCATTTTCCAAGGATATATGACCTCTTTGATCAATTGTGTGGAGCGTGGATATCTTCAAAGATTGATCTCAGATTTGGATATCACCAAGTGAGAATTAAAGAAGAAAACATTAGAAATATTGCTTTTAGAATAAGGTATGGACATTACTAGTTCACTATGGTGTCATTTGGGTTTTCAAATGCACTATATATATTCATGTGTTTGGTGAATGGATTTTTCAGAAGTTACTTAAATGAGTTTGTTATTGTATTTCTGGATGACATACTTATTTACTCAAAGTATGAGGAAGAGCACATGTAGCACTTGAGGATGGTACTGCAAGTTTTAAGAGAGAATAAAATCTATTCAAAGTTTATCAAGTGATCATTTTATCAATGACAAATTCATTATTTGGGTCATATCATTTCCAAGGGAGGAATAGTTGTGGATCTAGAAAAGATAAAATCCATTGAGGAATGGTCGAAAATCAGAAATGTCATAGAGGTGAGGTCCTTTATGGAACTTGTAGGTTATTACAGAAGGTTTATTGAAGGATTCTAAAATATTTCACATCCAATGAAATCCTTGCAAAAGAAATTTGTGCGATTTGAGTGGACTCCAGATTGTGTAAGGAGTTTTCAACACTTGAAAAGTTTGTTCACAAGTACGCCAATTTTGAGAATTGCCAATTCAGATGATGACTTTATGGTGGGAATGGATGCATGCAAGGAAGGGCTTAGAGTAGTCCTTAGTCATAATGGACATGTGTTGCATGTTATAGCAAAAAATTCCACACATATGCATTTGTGTCATGGCGCAACCCTTTCCCAATGCTTGTTATACTTTTCCCCAAAATACCTCTCAAAAATAATTTAAAAAAACATGCCCTAAGTTCATATCCATGGGTGTTCCTAGTGTAACACATAGAATTCCATGACTTTCCTCACTCCAACCCGCGGATTCCCTCAAATTTGGTGAAAAATAAAATAATTTTGTGTTTTCGGGTGGGCTTTTCGGTTGGGCCTGTTTCCCAACAACACTTTCCTGTACACAATGGGATTCAACTCCCAAAACCTATTTGGGAAGATATAAAATAACCATGGAGGGATAAGGATAGGAAAATTCCCTTGGTTCAAAGTTATGTTGCTAGCATATAGCAATCCTCCTTTCCCTATAATTCTCTGAGCAACATCCCCTTTAGTCTGGAAACTCCTTTTCTAGAGTTTATTTCTCATTTTATATGGCTATAGGGTGTCTTCTTATCTTTATATGAGTCATTGAGATAATATTATATCAATTGATTTGATGCTTGAGGATTTCTAGACGAACCTAGATAGTTGGCTTCAAGATGATTCCTAATGTTAGACAATTGGCTTAGGTTGATGGAAAATTGGTTTGGATTGTTGGTTTTCATTGATGTCAAACCTTGGAGAGTGATATTTTAGATTAATGTCAACCCTTAGAGATTTATTTCAACCCTTTGAGAAGTTTGGTAGCACAAAGGTATGGGTAAGGGACCCGAGTTTGTTTAAGCAATAAAGGCATGCAGATCAATATATTTGCAGGTGAGACTTCTTTAGATGGATAATACATGTTATTCCGTTTTCATGGATATGTGGAATGCCACATGGTTCCTAACGGTTAGTGAGATATGTCCTTGTGAAGTTGGAGGACCCCCAAGAGTATTCTAGAAGCCCCTAGAAGGTCAATAAGAAGTCAATTATTCTAGAAAGTCTTCAAGAATATTCCTAGTCAATGTGGTTGCAAGAATAAATTAATTAAATAATTAAGTGGACCAAGTGTCTAAGTGGACAAAGTTGGTTAAGTGGAAAAAGTGGCTAAGTGGACAAAGGGGCTAAGTAGACAAAGTGGTTAAGTAGAAAAAGTGGCTAAATGGTTAAGTGGACAAAAGTTGATACTTCTAGAGGCAGCTACTTGGAGAGTATAAATAAGAGAGCAAGGATCTCCCATAAGCACCTATTGAGCATATTGGATATATGCAAGTGATTGAGGTAACCAAAGGAGATGTAAGGTGAATTTTAGAGGGAAGGTGAAGTAAAGAAGGCCTAAAACTCAAGGGAGGATAAAGTTTTTAATGATGCTTTCTAAGGTATGTTATTTACATGTCATCTCACCATTTTCACAATAATTTTTTTTATAGAATGTTTCAGATAGAAAAATATGGAGGTTGTTGATATAACATATTGTTGATTAAGGTTGGTTGTCATTGATGTCAATCCTTGAAGAAAGCCCCGTAGCACAAAGGTTTGGGTAATGGACTGAATATTGTTTGATGTAAATATGAATCATTATTTTTTTTTCATGGTTGATAATAAGTAAATATGGATGAACTCCAAAGTGGTCCCCTTATGGTGAAAGCCCTCATGGGAAGATGCTTTGCAGAGTAAGACAACCCGTGCTTAATTGTGGAATAATGAGATGAAGGACAATGAATTTGTCAGGGACACTATCCTATATGGATAGTTCTTGTCATGCCATTTCCGGTGGTATGTATAATGTCACATAACACATCATGGTTAGAGAGTTATGACCATGTGAAGTTGGAGAACCCAGGTTTGGGTAATGGACCCAAGTTTGTTTAATGGATAACGGTATGATTTTTTCTATATTTGAAGGTAATAATATTCTATATGGATAATACATGTCATTCCATTTCTGGTGTTATGTGGAATGTCACATAACTCCTCATGGTTTGAGAGTTATGGCCTTACGAAGTTGGAAGACCCTCATATGTTATCTAGAATCCCCAAAAGGTCAAAGTAGTCAAAGTGGTTTAAGAGGATTTAAAAGGTAAATAATAAAGTGAAGTGATGAGTGTATTACAATTCAAAGTGAATACAATATAAATTATTTCAATAATAAATTTAATGGAGAAATTAGAATTGGGTTAATCCTAAAATAAGGAAAGTGGGCCAAGTGACCTAGAAGATGTTTTTAAGGAAGCTTATAAATAAGAGGCAAGGCTCTCTCATTTTAATCACATTTGAGAATATTGAATATATATAGGTGTATGAGGTAAAAAAGGATATATAAGACAAATTTCTGAGGGGAGGTGAAGAAAAGAAGGCCGAAATACAAGGAAGGATAAATTCTTTTGATTGTGCTTTCTAAGGTATGTTATTTACCGGTCATCTCACCATTTTCGCTATAATTTTTTTTCTATAATGAGTCAGACCATGCAATTTCTATGACATTGAGAAAACATAACCAAGTATATGTGGTAAAAAATTCGTATTGTGTGTCATTGTAGTTTTAGAGTTACACTCTGTGGAAAATAGGGTTTGTGGCTAGTCCTAAAACTAGTAAAAAACAAGTGTTTCGGGTAAAAACATCATAACTTCTTCATAACAGATCCAAATTCAGTTATACCAAATGTGTTGGTTAGGGTAAAGTATTTAGTATGTTTTGTAATAGTTTTTGATCAATTCAATGAATAGTTCAAGTGGGGAACGCTGGTCACTCTCTAGAATAAGCCAGAATTCAACAAGGTATGCCATTTTTTCTATAACTCCTTTTATGAGATGTTCCAAGTAGTGAAAGTTGGAGGAATTGCATAAAACACACTGAAGAACATTATGTATTAGTTACATATATTTATATATTATAGTTCAAAGTTATGATTACTTCAAGTTAGGGTTGTTGACTAATCCAAAACTAGGCATGTGAGACTAAAGTAAATTTTGATGAAAATGCTAGTCTCTTGTTGTTAAAGTTAAGGAAGGTTTGCAAGAATGTGATAATATACAATAGGTATATTACAGAGATAAAAAAAATATTTGGATGATGAAATTGATGAGGGATTTTGGTTGAGGTACATTTTGAGTACATGGTTGAGACAAGTAGTTGATGATTTGACACATACATGAGGTGTATAGTTGATGATGTTGGTACATATTGATGAGTCATAGTTGATGAGTAGTTGACACATGATTGGTACATACTTGGTACATGGTTGGATGCACTTGTTTATGGTACAAGTTGATTATAGGTTGGTGCATGGTTGATGCACTTGTTTATGGTACAGGTTGATTACAGGTTGAGGTATAGGTTGATACATGGTTGATGCATAGTTCAGATTTATTAGTATAGGTTTATAGCAGTATATATCACAGTGATAGTGTGATAGTGGTTCCATCATTCAACTTCTACTTCAGGGTCATAGGACAGGGCAAGGACAGGTGATTGTAGCCACCTTCTGGTTGTAGGTGGAGAACATAGGGGGTTGTAGCCTCCTTCTGGTTGTAGCCATATAATTGGGGAGTTGGAGCTTCCCTTAGGTTGTAGCCTGAGAATCTAGGGGGTTGGAGCCTCCTTCCAATTGCAGCTGGAAAAAAAAAGGAAGTTGGTGCTTCTAATGAATGTAATTATTCAAGACATATACAAAAAAGCATTCCGTGGTTTTCTCTCGATTTGGGTTTCCACGTAAAACACTGGTGTACTGTGTATGTGTGTGATTGTTTATTTCTTACTGCTCATTATTGGATAATAATTCTACATTGATATAACATTTGAAGAAAAATGATTATAATTACTCTATTACTAATTCGCCGCCCCTCTCAGTAATCCAACACATATCCAAGTAACTGTGATAAAAATTTCATCTTGTGGGTCGTTGTAGTTTGGGAGTTACACTCTGTGGAAGATAGGGTTTGTGGCTAGTCCTAAAACTGGCCTAAAACAAGTGTTTCGGGTAAAAATATCATAACGTATTCATAACATATCCAAATTAAGTGAGACAAAATGAATTAGTTATATCCCTATTTGTAGTAGGTTTTGTACCATTTTCGTACCCATACAAAAAATATTCTATGCATGGAATGCTCTACAAGTTCTCTCTCTAGAATAAGACAAAATTTAGCAAGGCATACCATTTTTTCTATAACTCCTTTTCTGGGAGTTTCCAAGTAGTGAAACCTAGAGGATTTGTAGACAAGACACTAAAAAATAGTTTCTATAATTTTTATACCTTTATGCATTATAGGTACAAAGTTATTGTTGTTGCAAGTTAGGGTTGTTGAATAATCCAAAATTATTCATGTGAGGCTAAAGTCAAGTTTGATGAAAATGCTAGTCTCTTGTTGTCAAAGTTAAGGAATGTTTGCAGGTCTATGATCACATACACTAGGTCTGTTACAGAGTTAAATTTATGTTTATATTCATATTTTGATGGTTACATTTGGTAATGACATGGTACATGCTTGAGGCTACATAACAGTGAGGTTTGGAACATGGTTTTATGTAAGGGTTTATGGTATTTGGCTTATGGATTTGTGATGTATTGCTAGAGGACTCTTGTTTGTTGTCTTGATGTATGTTTTGGTATATGGTTGAGGTATATGTTGAGTTCATGGATGAGATACTTAGTTCATGAATTGGGATATACATGAGTTGTATGGTATGGTGATGTTGGTACATCTTGATGAGGTATAACTTGGCTTGTTATTGATACATGGTTTGTACATGCTTGGTACATTGTTAGAGGCACTTGTTGGTAATCTTGTTGGCCATATTTGTAGTGATCTTGACAAATAGTTTATGTTGATTTGGGATAGAGATATTGGTATCGGTGATGGTTGTGAGGTGTTTTGATGTGCATGGTTGATGCACTTGTGATGGTAGAGGTTGTATTGGTTTTTGATGTACATGATTGGTTGAGTGATATTCTTTTGATATTGGGTATGAGATATATGTTATCAGATCTGATATATTGAGGAGAGAATTGGTACAAGTTGTTGGTGTATATTGGTACATATTATTGGTATAGGTTGATTATAGGTTATTGATACATATTGGTACAGGTTGTTGGCATAGGTTGTGACAGGTTATTGGCACAGATTGGTACAGGTTTACAATGATATATATCACATTGATAGTGTGGAAGTGCTTTCATCATTTATTTTACACTTATATTTCAGGCGGTTGGATGGGGCAAGGAAAGGTGGTTGTAGCATCCTTCTAGTTGATGTCAGAGAATTAGGGAGTTGGATATTCCTTTAGGTTGGAGCCTGAGAACTAGGTGGTTGGACCTACCTTTTGGTTGGATCCAGAGATTCAAGGAGTTGGAGCTTCCTTTAGGTTTGAGCCAAGAATTAGGGGGTTGGAGCCAGAAAATTGGGTCGTTCTATCCACCTTCCCATTGGAGTTGGAGAACACCGAGGGTTGGAGCCCCCTTCTAGTTGGGGCCACATAATTGGAAGTTGATGCTTCCTTGAATGTAATTTTTAAAAGAATATTTAATACAAACATTGTATGGTTTTCTCCCGCATTGGGTTTCCACATAAAATACTAGTGTTCTATCCATTGTGTGGATGTGTATATTATTTTTTATCATGCACTGATGGATGTTAATATTACATGATGCAATAAAATATCACCGATGAACCGATGAACATTATTGAATACATTAAAGGAATATACATTTTGGCTAAGAGGATTAATAAGTGGTATAAATTGCTCATTACTAATTCACCCCCCTCTCAGTAATATAGCAATTGGTATTAGAGCAGGTCCTTGAATAAAAAGGTTTAACCCTTGGAAGGAAGATCAAGGAGAGAAAAAAATTGTATAGAAATGGAATACCACAATTCGATGGTCAGAATGGTCTGAAGTATGATATGTGGAGAAAAAGAATGAAAACAATTTTAGAGGCACAGGGATATGATATTTGGTATTCAATTGTGACATGATACAATACTACAAAGAAAGAAAAGACTGAAACCAAGAAGGAATTAAATAAGAATAACACAACAACAATGGATTTCATCTGGGAAGGATTATCTGATCCTGTAAGAAAAAAGGTTGGTACATGTTCATCAGCTAAATAACTTTGTGATAAGTAGCATACTATCTATTCTTCACCCATCATAGATAATGTCAAAGAAGATGTTGGTACATATCAAGAGGAAATATTCTCATCATGTCAGATAGATTCAAAAGAAGAAGAGTGTGAAGTGATAAAAGCCAATAGAGGTGAGACATTTTTCTTTAATTGTGAAAAACATGGACATATTGAATTCGAATTCCTTTATTTGAAAATTGAAAGTGATAAGGAAAAAAATCCTAATGAAATAGAAGAAGATATTGATATTGAAAAGGAAAAGAATCATAAAGTAGAACTAATTGGTGCTTTAGAGGAACTAAGGAAAGAAAAGGGAAGAAAATATGTCACTCAAGAAATAATTAATGAAGCAAAAGGAAAGTGATCATATTTTTGAATAAGTCCAATAGGTCATCAAGAACTTAAGAGCTCATCTAGAGGAAGCCAAAAAGATTGAATAAAATCTAGAATATCAAAGAGAATGTTTAGAAGCCAAAATAGGAAAACAAAATAAAGAAGCAGAAAAGAAACAAAAGATATTGAAAAATCATCTCAAGAAAATAACCAATGACTTAAACCAACTTGAGGAAGAGTTTGGTCAAGAAGAGAGAAGACTCGAAGAAGAAATAATTACATTGAAAATCCAACTTGAAGAAGCAAAGAGAACATAATAAGTCATGAAGTCTCAAATAATGAAGAAAGAAGAATAGGTTGAGAAGCTTGAAGAAGAAGTTGTCACACTAAGAGTCATATTCATCAATATCAACAAGAACATTGAAGAGACAGAAACATTCATAGTAGAGAATGAAGAGAAGCATTCTAGGTTGCTAGAAAAGAAGAATGAAGAAAAGAGAAAAACTTATGCAAAAGTACTCAAATGAAGGAATCATGGTGAACTAGAATCTAAGAAAACTGATAAAGATATATCTTCAAGAAGACTCTCCACATTCAAGCCACAAAGAAGCTTCAATCATGATCATCCAAGGCAGGAATTCAACAGGACTACACCATTCACTCCCAAGTATGCAAATATCTTTTATGGTCATTTTTTATTGTACTAACTTTGGACATAAGGTTGTAGATTGCAAGGCTTATGGAAGAAATCTTAAAGAAATAAATGCTTAAGTGGCCCCATGTAACATTGAGTGTTACAAATGTCATAACTATGGACACATATACCATGCTTGTAGAAGCATGATCGATACTTCGACGAAATATAACACTAACATTAGATATAAGAAAGTATGGATAAGAAAACATGAAGAATAGATGAACAAAGACCAAGTCCCAGAGATTGCAAGATTGGAAATAACACGAGATGAAGACAAATCTACAGGGAAAAAGGAAATTTTTAGATACAGGAAGGTTTGGAGAAGAAATGAAAAACCTGAAGAACAATTGAATAAAGAACAAGTTCAAGAGATCACAGGATTTGCAGTAGCATGAGAAAGAAAAGAAGAGCAGGTAAATAAGGAACATGTTCAAGAGATTGTACTTTTAGGAATTGTAGTGCAAGATGAATCCATAGACAGAAAGAAAGAAGTCATAGTTCATAAATATGTTGAGTCTACCAACGATGGTGATGACTCTGCAACTGAGTGGATATTTTTCTAAGCCATCCGACTTGGAGACTTCGAGGTAATCTGAATATTAGACATGGGGATTCTATGCAGTAGATGAAATAGATCAGAGAACCATGTTTCAAGAAGATGACATAGTTCGAGTAGAAAGAATCAAAGAAATCAGTTAACATAAGTACAATATGTCAAATTGATCAGTTGAAAAAATTACGTAGGAAGAAGTCTATGATTGTATTTAGAAAAAGATATCTTCAGCACAGGTTGTTCCAGACATGCATAGTTTGGATTACAGATAGATAAGACTAGTGGAAACATTTTATGTTTGATGATCAGTTGCAGCAGTGAAGACTTCACGATAGTACAAAGACAAATGGGTCAACATTGTGAACAATTAAGTAGAAGAGTCTTGGATAGTATGGAGAAAGATGGATTCGTAAGATGCTTAGGAGTCACTTGACAATTGGAATCTGTTGAAATAAGTTGATCTCAGAAAGAAAAGCAATGAAAGGCACAATAGAACATGGAAAGAGAAACCGTCAGCATAAGCAATATCATCATAAGGATATTATTGAATAGTATGGGTCACATGGACACAAATGAATTCGTAAGAACACTTAACAGGTTTGGATAGATATATGATAGTGGATAAGAGCATGGATTCAGAGATTGGTTCATAGATTTCTTCAGAGAGTGGTTAAGAGATAAAGGAACATTATCATAATGGATGATAATGACACAAGAATATTTGAATGCTTATCCTTGAATTCTTTTCATATATGTCATTTGATTACACAAGGAAGAACCAATGGAAAAAATATCCAAAAGGAAGCAAGTATAGGAAGCCCTACATGTCATCTACATGAAATCTTGCAGAGAAGTACTCAAGGGAGAGAAACATAAGCAAGAAGACAACTAGAAAGATCATTCAGAGAATTTCTCAGAGAGAGAGAGAGAGAGAGAGAATAGAGGAAGAATTCCAGGGGGAACACTGGTCACAAGGGAAGAATGAGAGATATGAATTTAGTGTTGCATCAAATTGATACCCTTTTTCAAAGGGAAAGATATTCTTCAGATGAAAGGATAGAGAGTAATCAAAGGTTTAGAAGCACAATCAAAGATCAAAGGAATTTAGACAAGGAGATCAACCCCACAGGGAGATACCCTTTTCCATTGATGTCAAATGGGGAGAGATAGAAACATTGATGAGGAGTATGTGCATGAATAATTATCATGACTAAGTGTTGCCATCAATGTTGGTTTTGCCATCAATTCCAAATGGGGATATTGTCAGACAATTGTCTTAGGTTGATGGAAAGTTGGTTTGGATTTTTGGTTGTCATTGATGTCAACCCTTGGAGAGTGATATTTTATATTGATGTCAACCCTTAGATATTGATGTCAATCCTTGGAGAATTCCGGTAGAAAATTCTAGTAGCGTAAAGGTATGGGTAAGGGACCCAAGTTTATTTAAGGAATAAAGGTATCAAGATCAATATCTTTTTAGGCGATACTTCTTTAGATGGATAGTACATGTCTTGGCATTTTTGGTGATATGTGGAATGCCATGTGGTTCATCACAGTTAGTGAGATACGACCTTGTGAATTTGGAGGACCCCCAAGAGTATTCTAGAAGCCCCTAGAAGGTCAACAAGAAGTCAACTATTCTACAAAGTCTTCAAGAAGATTCCTAGGCAATGTGGTTGTAAGGAGAAATTAATTAAATAATTAAGTGGACAAAGTGTCTAAGTGGACAAAGTTGGTTAAGCAGAAAAAGTGGCTAAGTGGACAAAGTGGCTAAATGGACAAAGTGGATAAGTGGAAAAATTTGGTTAAGTGGACAAAGTGGCTAAGTTGACAAAGTGGTTAAGTGGACAAAGTGGCTAAGTCGACAAAGTGGTTAAGTGGACAAAAGTTGATACTTATAGAGGAAGGTACTTGGAGAGTATAAATAAGAGATAAAGGGTATCCCATAAGAACCTATTGAGAATATTGAATATCTACAAGTGAATGAGGTAACCAAAGGAGATCTAAGGAGAAATTTAGAGGGAAGGTGAAGTAAATAAGGCCAAAAATTCAAGGGAGGATAAAGTTTTTAAGGATGTTTTCTAAGGTATGCTATTTATAGGTCATCACACCATTTTTGAAATAATTTTTTTTATATACTTATTCAGATAGAGAAATATGGAGGATGCTGAGAAAACATATCCATTTAATTGTGATAAAAAATTCAGTTTGTGGGTCGTTGTATTTTTAGAGTTACACTATGTGGAAGATAGGCTTTGTTGCTAGTCCTGAAACTAGTCTAAAACACGTGTTTCAGGTAAAAATGTCATAACTTATTCATAACAGATTAGTGAGACCAAATGCATGGGTTAGCGTAAAATATGTATTATGTGGTGTACCATGTTCAAATCCATAGATAAAATATTCCATAGGAGGAATGCTCTACAATGCATCTCTCTATAATAAGACAAAAGTCATAAAGGTCTACCATTTTTGCTATAAATCCTTTTCTGGGAGGTTCCAAGTAGTGAAACATGTAGGATTTGAAGAGAAGAAACTGAAGAATATTATGTATATTTTTAAACCTTTATTCATTACAAGTAAAAATTTATTTTATTGCAAGTTAGGGTTAATGACTAATCCAAAATTAGTCATGTGAGAATAAAGTAAAGTTTGATGAAAATGCTAGTCTCTTGTTGTTCAAGTTAAGGGAGGTTTACAGGTCTATGATCAAATACACCAGGTGTGTTACATATTTACATGTATGTTTATATTCATATTTTTATGGTTACATTTGGTCATGACATGGTACATGCTTGAGGATACATAACAATGAGGTTTGGTACATGGTTTTATGTAAGGGTTTATAGTATTTGGATTATGGATTTGTGATGTATTGGTAGAGGAATCTTGTTGGTTGTTTTGATGTGTTTTGGGGTATATGGTTGAGGTATATGTTGAGCTCATGGATGAGATACTTAGTTGATGAGTTGGCATATAGATGAGGTGTATGGTATGGTGATGTTGGTACATCTTGATGACATATAACTTGGCTTGTTATTGATACATGATTTGTACATGATTGGTACACCGTTAGAGGAAATTGTTGGTAATATTGTTGGAAATATTTGTAGTGATCTTGGAACATGGTTTATGGTTGATGTGGCATAGATATATTGGTATTTTTTATTCTTGTGAGGTGTTGTGATGTGCATGGTTGATGCACTTGTGATGGTAGAGGCCGTACTAGTTGTTGATGTACATGATTGGTTGAGTGATATTCTTGTGATATTGAGTATGAGATCTATGTTATTAGATATGATATATAGAGAAGAGTATTGGTACAGGGTGTTGGTGTATGTTGGTATAGGTTATTGGTATAGTTTGATTACATTTTATTGGTATAGATTGGTACATGTTGTGATAGGTTATTGGCATGGATTGATGCAAGTTTACAATGATATATCTCACAGTGATAGTGTGGCAGTGGTTTCATCATTTATTTGACACTTATATTTAAGGTCAGTTGGGAGGGAAAGGAAAAGGGGTTGTATCCTCCTTCTAGCTGATTTTGGAGAATCAGGAAGTTGGAGCTTCCTTCAGGTTGGAGCCTGAGAACTAGGTGGTTGGAGCCACCTTTCAGTTGGATATAGAGAACCAGCGAGTTGGATATTCCTTCAAGTTGGAGCCTCCTTTTGGCTAGATTCAGAGAATTGGGTGCTTGTATCCACCTTTTGGTTGGAGCTAGAGAAAACAGGGGGTTGGAGCATCCTTCTGGTTGGAGCCAGAGAATTGGAAGTTGGTGCTTCCTTGAATGTAATTCTTAAAGACATATAAGAAAAACATTCTGTGGTTTTCTCCCGCACTGGGTTTCCACGAAAAATATGGGTGTACTGTGCATTGTGTGGATGTGTCTATTATTGTTTATTATGCACTAATGGATTATAATGTTATATGATGCAATAAAATATTACTGATTAACTGATGAACATTGTTGAATAAGTTAAAGGAATATGCATTGTGGTTAAAATGATTAATAAGTGGGATAAATTGCTCATTACTGATTCACCCCCTCCCCCCCCCCTCCTCTCAGTAATCTAACACCTAAGGCTGGACAAGGTTGTAACTTACCTTTTCCTCTTTATGATAATAAAGAGTTTGTTTTCCCCTAGATTTTGTCTTCAATGTTTGTTTATCTTTATCCTTACTTTGAATATGACATATAACATGCACATACTTTTGATTACATAACTACTTTTTTCACAACCCTAGTTTTGTATTTATCTTGTAGACTGATTTCAATAGAATATCAGGAGGTGTTTGACGAATTGGAGTGGGGATCAACATCAAATGAGAGAACAAGGTGCAATCTCATTTTCCCTCTCTATCCCTACTTTATCCTAATTTAGGTAGTTATTTTCTTTAGTTTTTGTGTGCTTGTATTTGAGGGGAGATTGTTATCTCTTTCACTTAGTATTTCTCTGCTATGATCCCGACCCAAGATCATAGGAGAAAAATCCCTTAATAAGTGTGTTATGAATCAAGAAAGCTAAATGAGGATGAAAAGATCTATTCTACTCATTACTTATAATTGATAGCCATAGTGGCTGCTTTGAAGATGTGGCGACACTATCTTATAGGTAAAATATTTGAGTTGAGAACAAACAATAGTTGTCTGAAGCATTTGTTTGGACAACCAAGTTTAAATTCCATACAAAGAAGGTGGTTAGAATTCCTTGGTGAGTATGAATTTGACATAAATCATATCAGAGGAAAAAATAACAAGGAGGTTGACACACTCAATAGGCGGGTGCATGATATGCATGCTACAATCATTAGCATGTACAACTCATATTTGTGTGACATAATTTTAGAAGTTTCCAAATTAGATTAGTGATATATGGACATAAACGTAAGTTTACAACAAGGTATGTCATAACAAAATATGGAAGGTTATGAGCTAAAAGAGGATGACATCCTCATGTATAGACATAGATTCTATGTGTTGAATGATCATCGGTTGAAAAGCCTATTGTTGTCAGAGATGCATAAGGTTCATTATGCTAGACATCCAAGCCACCAAAAGACAATTGTTGTAGTAAAAAATATATATTATTGGCTAGGAATGAAAAAGGAAGTTGTTGATTTTATTGCTAGATGTCTTGAATGTGAAAAGGTCAAGGTTTACCATAGACATCCAACTAGTTTTGTACAAAATTGTCCCATTCCTAAGTGGAAGTGGAAGTTGTGACCATGGATTTCATTACTAAGCTACCTAGGACTATTAAGAAACCTGATTCTATTATGGTAGTGGTGCACAATATTACTAAAGCTTCCCATTTTATTCTAGTGAAGTTAGGGCACCAAGCAACCAACATTGCTGAAATATACATGCAAGAAAGCGTTAAGTTGCATGGTGTACCTAAGAAAATTGTGTCTGATAGAAATTCCAAGTTCACCTAGAAATTTTGGAAAGGGATATTCGAAGGATTTGGGAAAAATATGAACTTTAGCACATCATATCACCCTAATACAGATGGACAAACATCGAGGGTAAATAAGGTGATTGAAGATGTGCTCGGGATGTATGTCATGGATAAGCCATCAAAATTGGAAGACTACCTTCACTTGGTTGTGTTTTCCTACAAAAATGGGTATCAATCATCTTTAAAATTGATTCCATTTGAAGCATTGTATGGTAGAGTTTGGATAACACAACAAACTGCATAGTAGTTTGGCTAGAGCTTCTCTGGGAAATGGAGGAGCATATGGTAAAGATAAGGTAGAATTTAAAGGTTTCCCGAAACAAGAAGAAAAGTTGTGCATATAAAGTAAGAACCCACAATGAATTTAAAGTGTTTGACCATGTGTTTTTGAAAGTTAAAGCCATACATAGTTCCCTGAAGTTGGGGAATGGTTCTTAGTTGGCAGTGTGCTACTGTGGGCCATTTTAAATCCTAGAGAGGATTGGTCATGTCACATATATTATTGCATTTATTTCTTTCATAATTTTTTCCATGTATCATTTCTTAAAAAGTACGTAGCTGATGCTAATCATATTATTGATTGGAATGTGATTTAGGTGGAGCTAGAAAGAGATTTCAATTTTAAAGTGTGATGAGTTTACATATTGGCTTAGAAAATCAAAATATCTAGAATCGAGTCATGGAGAGGGTAAAGTTACAATGGACCTAGCACGACCCTGAGGATGCAACTTGGGAGCATGAGGATTCTATGCAGGTAGAGTATACACATCATTTTGAAGATTTTTGAAATTTTGTATGTACATGTGTATATGATACATTGAGGATAGTGCATAAATAAGGGGGAGGGGAATGTGATGTCCCTAATACAAACCCTTTTGTAATTGTACATAGAGGTTGGTGAACCATTGGTACCAATTGTAAATTTAAATGTACATATATGATAGTGAGCCATTGACAGTAAGTTTTAGTTATGCACACATTTAAGTAGTACATGGAGAATTGTTATCAAAGAAAGGTTCTACACATTTAATAGTGTTGTGCATACCTAAATAAATGCATGGGAATGAACATCAAGGGAAGCATGTTCACATTCCATAGTGTTTCAAGAACCTGGGTAAGTGTGCAAGGTTACCTAGAAGTGCACATCAAGTTGGTTTGTGTGTGTGTGTGTGTGTGTGTGTTGTTGAGGAAAATATATGAATGATGTTACTCAAGCATTTTTAGATTCTGCTTGGCTAAAGAAAAATAGATGGGAATGTCACCCTATGTTTATAGCCATCGAAATTAATATATCCTAGCTCACAATTATTGATTATAAGTGCTTAGGCTAGTCATATTATAAATAAAAGCTTGCTGGAAAATTCATTATTTATATGATTTTCTAAATATAACAGTTGCTGAAATAAATGTAGAGACAGAATCAAAGAAACCAATATGATAATCAAGACATATGAGACATAAAGAAATCGTTTATTTCATTCCAATTCACCAAAGAGTCATTCTCTTTACAAAATTTCATAAAGAAGTTTTGGACCAAAGTCAAACTTAGATATCCCCGATGGAACATACAAAAGGACCTCTGATAGAAAATAACAAACTGAACTCTAAAAGATGGATCAACTTGCCACATATTGTTCCCCACTCGACTCTGCACAATAGCCTTTGTTCATTCATGAAAAATAATTCACAAACATACAAGTCTACACAGACTATCACAGATAGATAAACACCTCTGAAAAACAAGTGTCTGAATGATGTAATTCAACGTTGAATCTTGTTATCTACAATAATACCCAGCTATAATAAAACAAAATTAGGCTTGTGATAAATTAAGGAATGACTAAAAACTGAACTATCTCAACATAAACTGAAAGAGAAAACCTTAGTATGCTTATCCTTATATCCTCCCTGTTCCTCCCTTTCCTTTTTCCTTTACGCAAATTAGAATTGGTTGAAGTAGTTGAACCACTTCACTAGTTAACTTAACTAAAACTCAACCAATGTTTTAGTTAGGAGGGAAAGTAATAAATCATAATAAGGGTTTTAAACAAAGAATAACTAGTAGGTGGGACCCCTTGTGACTCCCTTTAGTTAATTAAGCCAAAAAACCCCTCCTTGTGACTCCCATCATCATATTCATATTTGACAATTTATCTCAATGATACTTGTAATTATTTCCAAAATATATTACCAATATATCCAAAAAGCATGCTATACAAAAATTTGAAGTCAACTGTCATCAACAATAAATAAATAAAACTTAAAATCCATATTTTCTAGTCTGTGAGGCAATCTTTCCCTTGTTGTTTCTATCATCGTTTAATCCTTTTGAACCTGCCTTAGCCTGTGTGGAGTCTTTAAGTCACATCTCGCTTATCATATGAGAGAAATCACCCCTCCAATGCATGCGGGAGGACATACATTTATCAGAATCATTTGAAGGTGTAGAAGGGGAGGTAGTGGCTTTCCCTTTGACAGGGGCATAATGGGCCTCGATTTTCATCCTTTTATTTGAATAGCTCATTCCTGTATGCATAATTGATTAGCAAATAGTTCCCTTAAAAACCATATATGACAACTCTTTCAAGATATGAAATAGACTTTGACTCAGCAACATATCAGACTCATGCAATCCAATCCATACGAATTGTTTAATTGTTGTCAATGAGCAGGGGGTGAATAAAAGGTCTTGGGATATGCGAGAGTTTTATATTGAGCGAAACATGATAAAATTAAGGGGGAAAGAAACATGGTTACTGCTCAAAGACAACAAACAATCAACTGTAATGCAAACCAAATAAAATATTATCATGATCCAACCAAGAACTATGATTTCAAACTGTTTCAATACATAATCCTTATTAACTGTAATTAAATTTTAAGAACAAGGAGTGAAAAATGAATGTGGGAATATGATGGGGTTGTAATTAGCGAAAACCGAGAAAATTGTAGGGAGAAGAGAGGATACTGTTCATAAAATTAATTAAGTAATCCATAACCATTAACACAATGTCATCAAAACAAGACAATATGCCTTCCACAACAACCTGTAAGAGTTATGTTTCTTCCCAATTGTCCCAGTTAATATTTAAACAATTTCTAAATGAACACACACTAACTTGTTCCAATATGTTCTATCAAAACATCAACCATTATCCATAGTCATTTCTTCTAATCAAATACAGACCCTAAAATCGCACCCGATTTCATTCCTCAAGCTCATTTAATAATTAAGTCATAATGAGACCATATTGTCACAGAATCCGTGTCCATGTTTGAAAAAATGCATGATATTCATCAACCATACACAATGGATAGTTAAAACACAATCCTCAATATATCCTTACTTTCCATTTAAACACACAACAATCACCCTTCAATACATACTATGTTATGGAATACACAGACCATTCGACAAAATGAAAGAGAATTTTTGTGACTGCATAGGTTCAATCACTCTGAATATAAACATCCACAATGCTAGGCTATCAATCCAATGCAACGAGGAAACAACAATATGCCTAATATCCTACACAAATTGATTAAATTGCAAAAAGGGTGTTTAAAAACTCGTGACCTTGTTTTTATGGTGCAATCAAATAATATTTATAACATATATAGTGCATGGCCATGCCATAATTACTACGACTGTAATACTCCCATTTGGTGATTTAAAACACATAATCATATCAATCATTTAATCAGCTTAACATGTTGTAGGAATGTCACACATACCCACACATCACGCATGAAGCATCATTGTGCATTAATCAATTGTAAACTAATGTTGGGTTAAGAATTCAACAATTGCAATGTAAGAGACAATGACTGGACATTCAATCTGGTTCTCCAATCAACCAAATTACCATGTTGAGTTAATTTCATTGTCATAATAACCAATGCAGTGACTAAATACCAAAACCAACACCATTGTCAACATAATCAACAGAGACGAGCCATAAATCGAACACTTTCGACCATACACCGACAACTCATAAAAACTAACAGTATACCCGACAGGCCATAACGATTCCCTCTATGAAAAACTTGGGCTTGAGAAATCAAGGATTTTCTCTGTGGACCAACACAGGGAGACTGAAGTTGACCCCCAACATAGGGTTAGAAATTTCGAGACCATTGGTGCACACACAAGATATACCACCAATGAATTCGCAGACATGGTGACAATTCCCGTCATAGGAGATACTATGAACAGAGGAGAAAGATTCATTTTGGTCTTGTAACAACCTTTAGAACACACAAGGTATAACCCTCGTGTTTTCCCAATCAACCAACTAACAATGCTGAGATAAAACAGAGAAGATAAAAAGAAATATAACCCACTGTGCAACCATCAATAGCATGAACAAATCCATACCCAAGTGAAAAAATGCACAGTGACACAAGGCATGTCAAACCTAGTGGGCCCCATAACAATAAATGATTGGGTATGGTGATAAGAAAGAATGGAGACGATCATCCATTTGGACTGAATAAAATCCCTTCAACTAAGACCAACAAGGATGACAGAGAGCCTTCAGGGCTTCTAACACTCAAAAATATCAATAACATTGTGACTTCAAACATTATTGCAATGAAAACCACACCAACGATTTATTCTAGAAAAATATCACAAATTTACACAGCTGCCAGACTTAAGGAAAGCACAGACCCATACATCTTGAGCCAATATCTATTTCATAACTAGAGCATATTCATGGATGGTGAAAATACATACTTATAACCAAAAACACCTTAAAAACACGAGCTAGCTGAGCAGTTCTTCGTCTTCTTCAAAGTCCGGGCATAACCACAACAAATTTTTTTTTGACAATAGCCAAACTAGGGTGGCGGCCAGTGGAAGGAGTAGGAGTGACGTGCAGTAAATGCATGTTGCCTCCACCCCCACTCATTCAATTCCTTAGTACACACCATCCAACCTCCCATTAACTCATTCAATTAAACCATGCATCGGAATTAACATACATCACTTGTCAAACACGCCACTCACATCATATATTACCATTCCAACTATACAATAATGCAAATCAACCATGTTTCATATAACCAATAAATCACATAGCTATTACTTGTTAGCTAGGATTAACAACGATCATTTTAATTCCAATGCACATAGGGTAGCATATTAGTATAGTATAGTTCCTTCCTTTTGCACTTTTTTATATTCCTTTTATATCTTTTCAACTGTTGTTATATATTATTACTAACATGTCTCTTGTGTAGGTGTCATGGTAATGAATCCAGGAACATATGGCAATGTTGACAATGGATAGAATAGGCCATCGTAACATGAAATTAGAGCCTAGAGTAGTAGAAAAAATACATAACATGCCTTATCCATCATTCAGTTGTCGCAATTAGAAGCAACACATAATAGGCCTTATCCATCGCCAATAAAATCGAGATTTCATCAACCATGTAAGTAGTGTTGAACAACAGTATAGACATGAAATAAGAACTAGATCTGATCTCCCAACCTACAAGGGGGCC
The DNA here is from genome assembly GCA_009831015.1 of Picea engelmannii. Lineage (NCBI taxonomy): Eukaryota > Viridiplantae > Streptophyta > Pinopsida > Pinales > Pinaceae > Picea > Picea engelmannii. The sequence goes on along the minus strand of ML788683.1, from coordinate 112,409 downwards.
CCACCTACTAGTATTATATATCTTGTTAGCTTATAATAATTGGTGCAGACTTATCGACCCTCAGGTCGAGATCCACTCTCAGGATCGTTTAGATTCTCCCTTCGAGTCGGATCGACTCTCTCGGATTCCCTACTGGAATCTACTTTCAAATCAATCCACAGGTCCTTTTTCACAACTCATAATCTCGCGAGTTCGTGAGTCATGATTCCCTACTCTTCCTTTCCAATCTCACAATACCCGAGATCGCAAAATGGGTACAACTCTTTCTCTGTCAGCACCCTTTGTGTGTGACCACCGGTTAGACTCAAATGCCAGCGCCTCTTGCAACTCGCCACTTCACGAGTTTCAGTGTCGTGACTTCGTGCTCTTACCTTACGAATTCTTGAGAAGTGAGAAGTCAATGGAGTGTTGACTCCCTTCCTCCTGGTGACACGTGTTCTCCTGTCTGTCACACGGGCCCCACCTTGACGTTCTTCCACGTGCCTACACTCGTGCCTTAGCTCTCGGTACTTTGCAACTTCTGTGGTCGAAAGTGGCCCTTTTCAACCTCCGAACCCCCGAATTGCGTGAAATGTGACGGGTTTCTTGATCCAAAGGTCCTTCTTTGACCTGGATCTGATGGCTATCCTCGCTCCTCGTGATTTCTCCGCTCACGACTTGGAGCACCCAAGGTTTTGGCTCTCACCTGGTGAACCTCCGAGTTCACAAGATCCTTTGATCTCTGCCACCTGTCCTCCTCAGATGGGCGGATGCGATTCTCTCGCAACTTAGCTACTAACGATTTCGAGACTTTCGGGACAAAATTCTCGACCTCTTATCCACCGATATGTTGAAACGCCGAAATTCTAACACATTGTCAATGCCGTCCCACAATGGAACTTCCCGCCTTTTTGGAGTTTTGGACTTCGCGACTTCACGAATCCTAATGCTGAGCTTTCATCGCTTCAACCCACGAAACCTCTAATTGGTCAATGAAGGTTTGACCTCCATGTCGACGAGTGTGCCACCTGTCCACTCTCAGATGGACGGTCCTTATTCTCTTCGTAGTTTTTCCACTCATGGAGTTGAAGGAATTTCCTTTTCGACCTCCGATGTCTGAATCCCCGATAAGGGTGATCTCACGACATGTGTTCTCCTTCTAATGGGTGGCTCAGATTCTTTAGTGGTGTCGCGACTTCTCCTTTCGCGACCTCACGAATATTGATGCAAAGATTTTAAACCGTAACTCCCTTTCTCCTCTACATGATCCGACAACTCTCGAAACTTCGTGAATTCTCCATGGAGAATTCCGACCGTCAAATTCTTCCTTGATGATTTCTGCGAAATGAACACGGTATCTCCTTTCGGAACTTGTCCTCCTACAAAACAACTTCGCTACGCCTCCTTCCGAAAATTCAAGGCACTAGCCCTCTTGATATTTTCTCCACAATTTGAGTCTTCAAGAAGACTCCTACATGCACTCCTTCCGGCAACCCTTCAATACTTCCAAGTATCAAACTCTTTGACTCTGCACACTCTTCGTGACAACAATATTCCAATTCTTCCCTCAGGTACAAATTCTGAGAATCTACTCAGCCTATGCACACCTTGCATGGCTCTTGTGCTTAACTTGCACTTCTGTGAGAATGAGAACAATGTTATCTCTCCTGAGCTTTTAGAGATTGAAAACTCTAAACCTGTCAAAGCACTCCTTGCAGACAATTTCACTACACTCCTTGCAGGAAAACTCTGCTCAGATAGAGAAACAATTGAAACTCATTCCTTACTCTCCCTCTCTTCAGATTTTAGACATTAAATATGAAATCATACATTCCCTCATCAAGGAAAATGCATAATAGAGAGTAAACAAGAACATATCAATCAGCATGTACAAACACAGAAAGAAATTTAGCACCATGAGTCTGAACTAAAGATCTTTGTATTAATCCAGAATTTTTGTACATGGGGTTTTACTCTACACAGCTCTTTGCTTCTTCTTCTCTATTCTCTCTTGATTGATTATGCTGATAATCATTACAATGATACAAGTGAGGGTCTCTATATCTGTTTTCCCTCTGGCTCCTAAAACTGTCTAATCTGAGAATTCAAAGCTACCTACTTACATTTACTAGCATAAATGCCTCTTAGTCCTTCAGATGAGAGAGGGATGCTCAAGGTATGGTTACAATCTACAAGTACACTCTTTCTTAATTATCTCATTTAAGTTTGGCGCATCCAACATAAAAAAAAATTCAAACAATTTATTATGTGCCAAAATGTGTTGGCGTTTTGTCCCACGCTTTCTTGATGTTAGCGATGCTCCTGCATCATACTCCCTCGCTTGAAAACTTTCATGGGCTCTTGTCCATGAGCTCTCACATGGTCTATCCATGCTTCATTCTCCCAACTGGCATCTTCAACTGGTTGTCCCTTCCACTTGACCAAATATTCAAAGTATTCCTTTGTCTTTGTCCTCTTGCTAACTCTTTTGTCCAGTATGCTTTCCATCTGTGGCTTCTCTGCAACTAGCATATGTTTAGTCCACTAAACCTATGGTTGTTCACTGTCTGCTCTAGCTTTATATGGGTACAAATCTAAGACATTGAATATCAGATAAATTTTGATCCCATCGGGTAATTCAATCTCATAAGCATTTTCCCCAAATTTCTTCAAGACCTTACATGGTCCGATCTTTTTCATCTTCAGTTTATTATATGTCCCCTTCGGGAACCTTTCCTTTCTCAGATGTGCCAGAATCAAATCACCAACCTCAAATTGAAGTTGTCTCCCATGTTGATCTGCTATGCGCTTATACTCTTGGCTCAATTTCTTCAATCGCTCCTTCACCTGGCTGTGAAGTTCCTTCATTGCTTTTGCGAAATCCTCTGCACTAGCTGATCCAGATTATTTTCGGCACAATATGAGATCGGAGATATAATAAAGAAATGCACAGAGATATCACAGATATTCAATAATACAACATAAATGTATCATAGATGCAACCATAAACACAGATATACAGTAATACACAATTTCTATTAATGAAAGAAATGTACAGAGACTGTAAAAATACAAAGTGAAAGACTCGCTAGAATGGTGGTAGCTTATCTCTGAGAAGAGATGTGACGGCTACTCGCATTCGCAAGAAGATGATTACAATGAAGCTCTGAAGGCCCTTTTATAATAAACGGGAATTCCAAAAGTCCTAGACATCCAAAAACCTAACCCTAGGAGATGAAGCGCCAAAAGTCATGTGGGCCCCGTTTGTGTAAGTGAGTACATCAACTTCTCGGGGTCGTAACTTTTGCATACAATCTCCGTTTTAGGAGTGTAATAGCTCATTGGAAAGGTATCGTAGAGGAGATTCATTTTGGGGGATCAATGATGCCTTCGGCTATAATTGAGAACCTCTATATAAAAAATCCTTCATTTAGGCCCTTAAAATGGCCCTGGAAGTTAAAACCTGCTAAAAATAGTAAATTTCCAAAATGGCCAGAAAACTGTTTTGAGCCATTTGGAAAAGGTGGGTGGCCATCGATATCCACCTGGATCACTAGCACTCCTAGTTGCATCCTCGTCTGAATCTCTCAATTCTGAAACTCCTCTTGGCTGTGTCCCATAAACAATTTGGAATGGACTCTGCCCTGTTCTTCTGTTGATTGAATCATTGTAAGAAAATTCCTCCTATGGAAGAATATTGTCCCACTTACTGTGGTGATCTGTCACCAAACTCCTTAGCAAGTCTCCCAAACTTTTGTTCACAACTTCTGTCTGTCCATCCATCTGAGGATGATAAGCCGAACTGAATGACAAGTGCATTCCTATCTTTTTCCATAAGGTTCACCAAAAGTGTCCCACAAACTTGGTGTCTCGATCCAAAATTATGCTCCTTGGTAAGCCGTGAAGTCGAATGACTTCTTTGAAAAAACGATTCATAATGTGAGTTGCATCACTAGTTTTCTGATATGGTATGAAGTGTGCCATCTTAGAAAATCTATATACCACTACAAAGATCGATTCAAACCCTCTTTGTGTTCTTGGCAACCCCAATATGAAGTCCATGCTAACTGCATCCCACGGCCTGTCAGGTATGGGTAACGGTTGATAAAAGCCTGCATTCTGCCTCTTTCCTTTTGAATGCTGACAAATTCTGCATCTGTCCATGAATATTTTGACGTCTGATCTCATTCATGGCCAAAAATATGACTCATTTAACTTTGAGAACGTCTTGCCATGACCAAAATGTCTGGCCAATCCTCCACTGTGTTTCTCCTTTAGCAAATTCTCCCTCATGGAGCATTTTGGAATACAAAGTTGATTACCCTTAAATAGTAATCCTTCCTGGATCATGTATTCTGTCCATTGACTCCTATCCCTAAGAATTGGATTCTCACCTGCTTCATACGCCTCTTTAAAATATGGATCATCTCTATACATGTCCCTGAGATCATCAAAACCAAGTGTTTTGACTCTAAACTCCTGCAACAACAAACATTTCCTACTCAAAACATCAACAACTTTGTTAGCAGTTCGAGAAATATGCTTAATTACAAAGGTAAAGTTCTGCATGTATTCAACCCATTTAACATGTCTTTGATTCAACCTCTCCTGTTGAGCTACAAATTGCAAAGCATGATTTTCACTGTATAAGACAAACTCCTTAGGAATCAATTAATGTCTCCATTTCTTCAATGCTTGAATAATAGCATAGAACTCCTTGTCATACGTGGAGTATTTCACTTTTGTTTCATTCAACTTCTCGCTGAAGTATGCTATCGGCATGTCTTCTTGGCTCAATACTTATCCTATTGCAAATCCACTTGCATCACATTTTACTTGAAATGTCTTTTTGAAATCCGGCAACACCAAAATTGGTTGTTCTGTGATTTTCCTTTTCAACAAATTGAATCTTTTCTCAGCCTCTTCTTTCCAGTGAAAAGACTTTTGTCTCTTCTTCACTGTGTCCATCATCGGTGCACTAATACCACTGAAATTCCTAATGAGCTTCCTGTAGAAACTAGCCAATCCATGAAAACTTCTCACCTCAAATATACTCTTCGGTAATGGCCAATTCTTAATTACCTCCACCTTATCTGGATCCATCCTCACCTTATCTGCAGAAATAACAAAACCCAAATAAATGAGATCTGTCTTCATGAATGAGGATTTCTTCATATTTATCAACAGCTTCTCTTGCTATAGCCTCTTCATCATTGTAGCCAAATGTTTCAAATGCTCTGCCTCTGTTTTACTGAAAATCAGTATGTCATCAAGATACACAATGACAAATTTTTCGATGAAATCCTTTAGGACTTCGTTCATCAACCTCATGAAAGTACTTGGTGCATTTTCTAAGACAAATGGCATAACAAGCCATTCATACAACCTTTCATTGGTTTTGAATGTTGTCTTCCATTCATCACCTTCTCTCATATGAATTTGATGATATCCACTTTTCAAATCAATCTTCAAAAACAATTTGGCCCCACTCAAGCAATCCATCAAATCATCCATCCTTGGAAATGGAAATCTGTATTTGATGGTTATCTTGTTGATTTCCCTTGAGTCAGTACACATCCTCCAACCTCCGTCTTTCTTCGGACTAAGCACTGTCGGAACAACACATGGACTCAAGCTTTCTCTAACCAACCCTTTGTCCATTAAATCTTGGACCTGTCTTTTGACTTCTTCATTCTCTTGCGGCGTCAATCTGTACGTTGCTTTGTTTGGTAAACTAGCTCTAGGTATGAGATCAATATGGTGACTCACACTTCTGATCGGTGGCAACAAACGAGGTAGTTCGTCCACTACTATGTCAGCAAACTCTTCTAGCAGCTCCTAAACCTCTTCCGGTAAATCATCTACCCTTGTATTGGTTAAAACAATTTTAGGCTTCCAGACCACAATGAATTGTGGTTCCTCCTTCTTCTTAACCTCTATAAGAATTTCCTTCCCATTCATGAGAAGTACAGTGTTGCTTACTTCAACTTTCACCTCCTTATCTTTGATTGGAAGCAACATGTGAGTTCTCCCATTCTTCTCTAGGGTTTGTGTGTTCTTCCTCCCATCATGAATCACATTTCTGTCATATTTCCATGGTCTACCCAACAATAGATGACAAACATCCATGGGAATAACATCACAGAGTATTTCATCTTTATACCCTCCTATTTTAAACTCTACTAAACATTGTTTAGTGACATTTACCTGATGTCCTTTCTGTAGCCATGAAACTTTGTATGGGCTTGGATGTTCAATAGTCTCCAACTCCATCTTTTCTACCATATCTATAGAAACAAGATTATCTATGCTACCACTATCCACAATGACCTTGCATACCCTGTCTTTGGTCTTGCAAGCGGTCCGAAAAAGTCTGTTCCTTTGGACCGAATTCTCCACCTCCTTCTCTGGCGTTAAGAGAAATTTTCACATCATCAACAATCTTCCACCTTCAACATCCTCTGCCTCAACATTCCACCTTTTTGCTTCAGAAATGTGAGTCTCACCACCTTCTTTCTTTTTATCTATACATTCATAAGATTAGTGTCCATTCTTTCCACACGTGAAGCATTTTATCACTCCACCTCTTCCTCTTCCTCTACCTCTGGTACGAGGAAATATGTTTCCATCAACATACTGACCTCTCTATTCGGTAAGATTCCCTCTCTATGAACTTCCACCTCTCTCAGTCTGAGTTTGAGGTTTCTTCCACTCTTCCTTGGGTTTCTGATTTCTATCCTAGGCAACTGATTTTCCTCTGGGATGACTTTTGCCTCGGCCTCTTTGACCTTGTTTTTGGCTCAACTTCTCTTCAGCCTTTAGTGTCATCTGATAAGAATCTTCCACCATTCGTATGGTCATAATGCTCATCTCATCCTGAATGTCGTATCGTAGACTATTCATATATCTAGTAACTTTTTCATCATCACTTTCGCGATGACCTGCCCTGATGTTCAACCTGTAGAATTCTTCAGTGTATTCCTTCACTGTCATCAACTTCTGTCTCAAATTTTTCATTCTTCAAAACAGAGTGATTTGGTGATCCCTGGGAATGAATTTTGCCTTCATCTTTGCGACCATCGTATCCCAACTCTTGATTTTCTACTTGCCTTTGTAGCGTCTGTCAACTTGTAGCTCATCCCACCATAATGCTGCATGTCCTTTAAGTCTTGTGACAACATGCTTCACCTTTTTGTCCTCCTCGACATCTTCTAGTCAAAATATGTGTCTAGAGCTCTAATACAGTATAGAATCTCTTCAACATCTAGGTTTCCTTCATATACTGGAATGCCATTTTTTCCTTAGCACCCATTCTTGCAACAACCCTAATCAGGCGTTCATTTGCTGCATCTTCTGCTCTGACTTCTTCTCCTTCATGTCCAGCTTCATATTCACTTTCAAAATCACTGACATCTCCAACACCAGCTGTGTGCCTCTGTGTTGTCTCCATGTCCATGATTCTGGTGCGTATATCACGTATCTCTCTTTCCATGGCTGGATTAGGCATCTGCCTACCCCTTCTTCCTGGCATTTCCCTATCCTCTAGCTGATCGGGTGTTTGTCTGTCTCTTCTCCTCGGTGGCATGGCTAAGATTTCTTTCTCTCTTCCCCTGTATGAAGTATACAAATAGAAACCCACTCTGATACCAAACTTGGTGTAGACCTATCGACCTTCGGGCTGAGATCCGCTCTCAAGATTGTTTTGATTCTCCCTTCGAGCCGGATCGACTCTCTCAGATTCCTTGCTGGAATCTACTTTCAAATCAATCCACAGGTCCTTTTTCACAACTCACAATCTCGCGAGTTCGTGAGTCATGACTCCCGACTCTTCCTTTCCAATCTCACAATACCTGAGATTATGAAACGGGTATATCTCTTTCTCTGTCAGCACCCTCTGTGTGTGACCAGCAACTAGACTTAATTGCTAGTGCCTCTCGCAACTCGCCACTTCGCGAGTTTCAGCGTCGTGACTTCGTGCTTTTAACTTACGAATTCTTGAGAAGCAAAAAGTCAATGGAGTATTGACTCCCTTCCTCCTGGCGACACATGTTCGCCTGTCTGTCACACTGGCCCCACCTTGAGGTTCTTCCACGTGCCTACACTCGTGCCTCGACTCTCAGCACTTCATGATTTCTGTGGTCGAAAGTGGCCCTTTTCAACATTCAAACCCCTGAATTGCATGAAATACGATGGGGTTCCTGATCTAATGGTCCTCCCATGACCTGTATCTAATGGCTATCCTCGCTCCTCATGATTTCTCCACTCACGACTTGGAGAACCTAAGGTTTTGTCTCTCACCTAGTGAACCTCCGAGTTTGTGAGATCCTTTGATATCTGCCACCTATCCTCCTTAGATGGATGGATGCGATTCTCTCGTGACTTCACTACTCGTGATTTCAGGACTTTCGGGACAAAAGTCTCTACCTCTTATCCATCGATATGCCGAAACGTTGAAATTATGACACGTGGTTAACGTGGTCCCATAGTGGAACTTTCCTCCTTTTTGGATTTTCAGACTTCGCGACTTCACAAATCCTAATGCTGAGCTTTTAGCTCTTCAACCCATGAAACCCCAAATTGGTCAATGAAGGTTTGACCTCCATGTTGACGAGTGTGCCACCTGTCCACTCTCAGATGGATGGTTTTGATTCTATTCGCAGTTTTGCCACTCGCAGAGTTGAAGGACTTTCCTTTTCAACCTCTGATGTCTGAATCCCCGATAAGGGTGATCTCACGACACATGTTCTCCTTCTAACGGGTGGCTCAGATTCTTTCATGGTGTCACGACTTCGCCTTTTGCGACCTCGTGAATATTGATGCAAATATTTTAAACCGTAACTCCCTTGCTCCTCTACATGATCCGACAGCTCTTGAAACTTCGTGAATTCTCCATGGAGAATTCTGACCGTCAAATTCTTCCTAGACGATTTCTGCGAAATGAACACGGTATCTCCTTTTAGAACTTGTTCTCCTACAAAACAACTTCGCTACACCTCCTTCCAAAAATTCAAGGCACTATCCCTCTTGAGCTTTTCTCCACAATTCGAGTCTTCAAGAAGACTCCTACATGCACTCCTTGTGACAGCCCTTCAATACTCTCAAGTATCGAACTCTTCGACTCTGCGCACTCTTCATGACAACAGTCTTCCAATTCTTCCCTTAGGTACAAATTCTGAGAATCTACTCGGCCTGCGCACACCTTGCACGGCTCCTGTGCTTAACTTGCACTTCTGCGAGAATGAGAACAATGTTATCTCTCCTGAGCTTTCAGAGATTGAAAACTCTGAACTCGTCAATGCACTCCTTGCGGACAATTTCACTGCTCTCCTTGCAGGAAAACTCTGCTCAGATAGAGAAACAATTGAAACTCATTCCTTACTCTCCCTCTCTTCAGATTTCATACATTAAATATGAAATCATACGTTCCCGCATCAAAGAAAATGCATAACAGAGAGTAAACAAGCACATATCAATCAACATGTACAAACACATAAAGTAATTTAACACCATGAGTCTGAACTAAAGATCTTAGTATTAATCCATAATTTCTGTACATGGGGTTTTACTCTACGCAACTTTCTGCTTCTTCTTCTCTATTCTCTCTTGATTGATTATACTGCTAATCGTTACAATGATACAAGTAAGTGTGTCTATATCCGTTTTCCCTCCGGCTCCTAAAACTGTCTAATCTGAGAATTCAAATCTACCTACTTACATTTACTAGCATAAATGCCTCTTAGTCCTTTAGATGAGAGTGGGATGCTCAAGGTCTAGTTACAATCTACAAGTACACTCTTTCTTAATTATCTCATTTAAGTTTGGCACATCCAACGTCAAAACATTTCGACCAATTTATCATGTGCCAAAATGCGTTGGCATTTTGTCCCACACTCGCTTGATGTTGGTGATGCTCCTGCATCAATAATAGGCTTTAGCAATACTTTGTGGGAAAAAACTTTGTTGCGATTTTAATTTTGAACATTTTGTTGCGGAAAAATAGAAGAAAACTGAAAGAAGAGCTAAGCTACTAATCTATAGAGAACCCAAACAACGTTAGAACTTTTCAAGTTGGTTCCACGTAATGCTTCAAGTGAAAACCATTAGTGTTGTAGGAAAAAAAATGCTCTTGTAAATATTTTAGAATGCAAGAGTTGGCACCTAAGACAAAATGGATCTTGAAAGGACCTATCCATAATTTTTGAAATTTTGAATGTCTTTCCCTCTTAGTGTGAGTTGAATCACATATCAATACTTTTTCATTGAATTTAAACTTGACAGTCTTGACACTCTTATTGAAATACTTCTTAACAGTTTGTTGTGTCCTTTTAATATTATCCAAAGAAAACATCATTTGCTCTTCCAAAGATAGGACTGCATTTATCCTTTGTGAAATATCAAAAAGAATTTAATTCTTTGATCTATAGAATCAACCTTAAGGAATAAAGTTCCATCTTAGTAGGCAAGAGGGCTTCTTGGCCATAGACAATATGAAAGGGGGTGCAACCAGTGCTTACCTTGGCGGTAGTTCGATCTGCCCAAAGGGTGTAATATGATGGGGTTGTAATTAGCGAAAACCGAGAAAATTGTAGGGAGAAGAGCGGATACTGTTCATAAAATTAATTAAGTAATCCATAACCATTAACACAATGCCATCAAAACAAGACAATATGCCTTCCACAACAACCTGTAAGAGTTGTTTCTTCCCAATTGTCCCAGTTAATATTTAAACAATTTCTAAATGAACACACACTCACTTGTTCCAATATGTTCTATCAAAACATCAACCATTATCCATAGTCATTTCTTCTAATCAAATACAGACCCTAAAATCACACCCGATTTCATTCCTCAAGCTCATTTAACAATTAAGTCATAATGAGACCATATTGTCACAGAATTCATGTCCATCTCTGAAAAAATGCATGATATTCATCAACCATACACAATGGATAGTTAAAACACAATCCTCAATATATCCTTACTTTCCATTTAAATGCACAACAATCACCCTTCAATACATACTATGCTATGGAATACACAGACCATTCGACAAAATGAAAGAGAATTTTTGTGACTGCACAGGTTCAATAACTCTGAATATAAACATCCACAATGCTAGGCTATCAATCCAATGCAACGAGGCAACAACAATACGCCTAATATCATACACAAATTGATTAAATTGCAACAAGGGTATTTAAAAACTCGTGACCTTTTTTGATGGTGCAATCAAATAATATTTATAACATATATAGTGCATGGCCATGCCATAATTACTACGACTGTAATACTCCCATTTGGTGATTTAAAACACATAATCATATCAATCATTTAATCAAATTAACATGTTGTAGGAATGCCACATATACCCACACATCACACATGAAGCATCATTGTGCATTAATCAATTGTAAACTAATGTTGGGATAGCAATTCAACAATTGCAATGTAAGAGACAATGACTGGACATTCAATCTGGTTCTCCAATCAACCAAATTACCATGTTGAGTTAATTTGATTGTCATAATAACCAATGCAGTGACTAAATACCAAAACCAACACCATTGTCAACATAATCAACAGAGACGAGCCAGAAATCGAACACTTTCGACCATACACCGACAACTCATAAAAACTAACAGTATACCCGATAGGCCATAACGGTTCCCTCTATGAAAAACTTGGGCTTGAGAAATCAAGGATTTCCTCTGTGGACCAACACAGGGAGACTGAAGTTGAACCTCAACATAGGGTTAGAAATTTTGAGACCATTGGTGCACACACAGGATATACCACCAATGAATTCGCAGACATGGTGACAATTCCTGTCATAGGAGAGACTATGAACAGAGGAGAAAGATTCATTTTGGTCTTGTAACAACCTTTAGAACACACAAGGTATAACCCTCGTGTTTTCCCAATCAACCAACTAACAATGCTGAGATAAAACAGGGCAGATAAAAAGAAATATAACCCACTGTGCAACCATCAATAGCATGAACAAATCCATACCCAAGTGAAAAAATGGACAGTGACACAAGGCATGTCAAACCTAGTGGGCCCCATAACAATAAATGATTGGGTATGGTGATAAGAAAGAATGGAGATGAACATCCATTTGGACTGAATAAAATCCCTTCAACTAAGACCAACAAGGATGACAGAGAGCCTTCAGGGCTTCTAACACTCAGAAATATCAATAACATTGTGACTTCAAACATTATTGCAATGAAAACCACACCAACGATTTATTCTAGAAAAATATCACAAATTTTCACAGCTGCCAGACTTAAGGAAAGCACAGACCCATACATCTTGAGCCAATATCTATTTCATAACTAGAGCAGGTTCATGGATGGTGAAAATACATACTTATAACCAAAAACACCTTAAAAATGCGAGCTAGCTGAGCAGTTCTTCCTCTTCTTCAAAGTCTGGGCATAACCACAACAAAAAAAAAATTAACAATAGCCAAACTAGGGTGGTGGCCAGTGGAAGGAGTAGGAGTGACGTGCAGTAAATGCATGTTGCCTCCACCCCCACTCATTCAATTCCTTAGTACAAACCATCCAACCTCCCATTAACTCATTCAATTAAACCATGCATCGGAATTAACATACATCACTTGTCAAACACGCCACTCACATCATATATTACCATTCCAACTATACAATAATGCAAATCAACCATGTTTCATATAACCAATAAATCACATAGCTATTACTTGTTAGCTAGGATTAACAACGATCATTTTAATTCCAATGCACATAGGGTAGCATATTAGTATAGTATAGTTCCTTCCTTTTGCACTTTTTTATATTCCTTTTATATCTTTTCAACTGTTGTTATATATTATTACTAACATGTCTCTTGTGTAGGTGTCATGGTAATGAATCCAGGAACATATGGCAATGTTGACAATGGATAGAATAGGCCATCGTAACATGAAATTAGAGCCTAGAGTAGTAGAAAAAATACATAACATGCCTTATCCATCATTCAGTTGTCGCAATTAGAAGCAACACATAATAGGCCTTATCCATCGCCAATAAAATCGAGATTTCATCAACCATGTAAGTAGTGTTGAACAACAGTATAGACATGAAATAAGAACTAGATCTGATCTCCCAACCTACAAGGGGGCCCCACCTACTAGTATTATATATCTTGTTAGCTTATAATAATTGGTGCAGACTTATCGACCCTCAGGCCGAGATCCACTCTCAGGATCGTTCAGATTCTCCCTTCGAGTCAGATCGACTCTCTCGGATTCCTTGCTGGAATCTACTTTCAAATCAATCCACAGGTTCTTTTTCAGAACTCGTAATCTCGCGAGTTCATGAGTCGTGATTCCCTACTCTTCCTTTCCAATATCGCAATACTCTAGATCGCGAAACGGGTACAACTCTTTCTCTGTCAGCACCCTTTGTGTGTGACCACCGGTTAGACTTAAATGCCAGCGCCTCTTGCAACTTGCCACTTCACGAGTTTCAGTGTCGTGACTTCGTGCTCTTACCTTACGAATTCTTGAGAAGTGAGAAGTCAATGGAGTGTTGACTCCCTTCCTCCTGGTGACACGTGTTCGCCTGTCTGTCACACGGGCCCCACCTTGACGTTCTTCCACGTGCCTACACTCGTGCCTTAGCTCTCGGTACTTTGCGACTTTTGTGGTTGAAAGTGGCCCTTTTCAACCTCCGAACCCCCGAATTGCGTGAAATGTGATGGGGTTCTTGATCCAAAGGTCCTTCTTTGACCTGGATCTGACGGCTATCCTCGCTCCTCATGATTTCTCCGCTCATGACTTGGAGCACCCAAGGTTTTGGCTCTCACCTAGTGAAGCTCCGAGTTCACAAGATCCTTTGATCTCTACCACCTGTCCTCCTCAGATGGGCGGATGTGATTCTCTCACAACTTCACTACTAATGATTTTAGGACTTTCGGGACAAAAGTCTCGACCTCTTATCCACCGATATGTTGAAACGCCGAAATTCTAACACATTGTCAATGCGGTCCCACAATGGAACTTCCCGCCTTTTTGGAGTTTTGGACTTCGCGACTTCACGAATCCTAAGACCAAATCTGGAAAAAATAATATTCTCAAGGAAATAAATTATTTGTTCATCTGTTGAACGCTTAAGTGGGACAACTTCATCCCATTTAAAAAAAATAGTCTATGGATTTCAAAATAAAAACCTGTCCAACTGAAGATGGAGGATTAATAGGACCAATGAAATCCAATCCCCACTTTAAAAAAGGAAATTATGGTAGGAAATGTTGTAATGGCATGGCTGAAAGGCGTTCTTTCCCAAATTGTTTTTGGCTCTTGTCACAGGATCTTGAAAAAACATAAGAGTCACGAAAGATTGAAGGGCAATAGTATCCTTTTCTAATAATATTGAAGGCAGTGGTTTTAGCATAAAAATGACCTCCTACATGACTGGCAGAATTTGAAGAGCCATGAGTTTCTTACAACAGTTTCTGTGTGTCTTTATGATTGATACAACGAAGCAACACACCATCAACAGAACTTCTAAAAAACAAGTCTTCTATAATGGTGTATGTAATACCCCAAGGACGTGACCCGGTTATATTATGAATTGTACTCATGTTTATGAATTGTAATCATGTTTTGTAGGTTGGTGAGCCGAGTGTTGATAAGCTGGTGGGCTTATGTGTTTATTAGGTTGGATAACCTAAGTGTTAAAGGCCAGGATCCTGTTTTTGTATATGTAATTATGTAGAACATTAATAAATATTAAACATCACTGCATACAGACCGAGCACGAAGAAAGAGTGATGGGGGACTAAGATTCCATAAGGTGGGTAAGGGAAAGGGGTATGAAAGGTTGGAAAGAGGGGCTAAGCTTAGGGGCTTAAGTTCTTGGGAATAATAATTCATTATTATTCCAAAGTGGTGTGAAAGGTATACTTTTATCCTAAGTTTTTGGAAAAGGGAACACATACTTGATGGAGTGCATGCAACTTCATGGGAGACATGTGTCAGCCCAAGCACATGCAATTTAACCCAAGAATTGAGTTTTGATGGGGGTTCGTCCTCCATTCGGTCCTCCTCTATCTGAGCGATTTCAGTCTGTGTTCGACCTCTGCATTGATTCCTTGTCACGCACCCTGAAAACCAGAACTGTGAAGCCGACTCATGTATTCCCATGAATCTTGTGGCCTCTGTATTCAACCTTTGCAATATTTGCACACACACCTGAGACACGAAATCGATGAACCATTCTGTGTCTTATGAGGAACCCGACACCTGAGTAATCGCCTTAGTTGTGCCATGTTTCAGCATGGGTTGTTTCCGCCTATGGTGCCATGCCCATCTGCTATTGCTACTGTAATCCTTGTGTGAATGAGTGTTGAACCGTGGTCATTATCCTCACCTATATGGAGATGAGTCAAGGAGTGTGCTGAAGAAGCAGGTTGTGAGGACCGTGGTAGAAGAGGTAGGTTGTCAGGCATGTGAGCAGCTCTCTCCAAGTGAGAGAGTCTCTTGGGAAGTGGTTTTCTCCCAAGGAGAGTCCAACACTAGCTACGGATCTTTGAGAATTCCTGAGCCGACCTGTTGTCGAGACCCAAGGAGGGAGGTGAAGCACCAATGGAATATGCTTGTGAAGGTGTATACTCCCAGGTGGAACAAGCATGTGGGGAATGAGAGTCCATGAGTAGTGGGCATAGGAAGGCTCCTGGATAGAATCCTTCTGGTTGCTATGTGCATTTTTCCTGTAACCTCAACCTAGTCTAGGATTTCGTTGCCTTGGGTGGAGCTTAGTCCCAGCTTGAGGGTGACCCACTGCTGAGCATGATGAGTAGCGTGGTCTAAGGCTGGGAGGTTCATGGAATGTCTGCACATAGTTTGTGGAGTTTGTACAGTTTCAAAGATAAGTATCATTATGTGTTTAATTTCAATTAAAATGCATGTCTGTGATGCTTGTAATATTATCATGTATTCTATTGCAAGTGGATTTATTTTAATTCTATTTAATTATACATGATAAAAGTAAATCTATGTTAAATGTCTTAATTTTATTTAATATGCATGTTATATACATATGTATGTTCTGCGTAGTAGCGTTGCCCGACAATGGAGTTGATGGCCGGGGATATTACAATATGGTATCAGAGCCAAGGTTTCAATGCTAAGCTTGAATGGGCCATGTCAGTTTAAGTTGAAGAGAGAGTTCAGAAGGAGCTATTGTTGAAATGGAAAAAACGCAAGTTCCAACCCAAGGTTTCAAGTAGAAATTGTGTTTTGAGGAACCAATTTCAAACCTTAGAATGTTTCTAAATGCTAAGGGGTTACTTGGTCATGTTATGAAGCTCAAGATGAGTAGAGGTACAATAAAACTGTAGCCAGCATGATATTTTACCATAGAGAGAGAGAGCTCAACACTTGGGGTGTTGGAGCTGTAGGATCTGTTTTTGGAGAAGGTGTAAGAAGGTTATCGTGGAAGCCTTTGAGTTTGACAATCGAGTGAAGTGGAATGCACTGAGGCATAAAATTTTGAAGGAGATATACAATGTAGATCCTAGGAAAAGAGCCCGACCATTAGATCTGTGTCTAGGAAGGAAAAGGAAAATCACTTTAGAGGATTTCTAGTGTGGAGTGTGACAAACTCCCGAAGTCTCGAAGTAGATTGCAACCGTCCATTGCGAAGGACAAGCATTAAGAGATCCTGTAATTTAGGTGGAATTACTTCGTGAGGAGGCAAGTGCTGTGAGTTTGAAACTCCTAAAGGCCAAAGTGCCAAATTCACTCTTAGCTATTGATCATGAAGGAGGACATGCGTCAGGAAATTGTGAACTCTCGGAGAAAGAGCTCTGAGAAAAAGAGATCATAGAGGAGTTGAAACTCCCGAAGTTCGAAGCTCTGAAGCCCGAAGTTTCAAAGTGAAAGGGTAGACATGGTGGGGCCGAATGATGTTGCCTGGGGTGACATGGCCCTCTCTAGGTGTACCATGTGCCATCACCTTATTTTGTGATGACTGTACTATGTGGGCTCAGAGGATAGAGAAGCTGAAAGTTTGTAATTCGGGAGATCGAAAGGGAAGTAAGAGGGAAATCTTCCGGAAACCAAAGTCCTGAAGCTCCGAAGTGTCGAAGTCCCAGAACTCAGATGCCCAAAGTTCCATAGTGTGTGTCAATCATTAGATGTTGGGTAGACGTGGATGGTTGATATGCCTTACTTTGCAAGTTTGGTAATATGAACTTCGAGATATTGTCGTATTGAGCTTTGAAATATCTGAGTTCAAAGGCTTGAGTAAGAACTTATTGATATAGTGATTGATCATGACCCATGGTTGCGCAGGTTGGGGGACTGAGAGAAAAGGGATAGTGCCCCAAAAATTAGTAGATCAGAGCTTTGAAAGAAGAAATCTGTGGGGATTCTTGATTGAACGAGAATCACAAAGAATGAAAACTGGATGTTTTCTTGAATCAAATTTGTTTATGAATGTTGTGGGATTTGTTAAGGATTGATGGCCTGACAAATTCTAGTTGTCTGCACATTGTGTTTCCAAAAGCTTAACGAGTGCCACAACCAAATAGAGTTGACACTAAGTGAAAAGAAATGGAGGAGGCACATAATGATTCCAGTTCAGAGAATGAAGCTAAAGGGATGGATGTTCATTTGGGTGTTTAAGGGTCGAAATCCAATGGGCATGGAGAAGAGATAGATAAGGAAGGGCATATGATGAAAATAATTGAAAGATTGCAGAAAGATGCCAAAACTCACCGAGAAGATATCATAAAGCTCATGAAATCTAAGGAACAATAGGGAGAATTCAACTTAAAGTTGATGAAGAGTCTGGAGAGAATAGAAAAGAAGTTGGTCAAGGAGAGAGACTCGAGAAAAACAAGGAGTCACCAGCTTTCTGAGGGAATAATATCAAGGAGTGTTGGTAGACACCATCATCACTCCCAAGGTTGCTCCAAGAGGAGGGCACACAGTAGTTCAAGACCATGTCCTACCAGAAAGCACAGGAGATCTTGAGTGGATGAACTGAAGGGCGAAATGAACAAGATTAATCCTCCTACGTTTGATGGAGAACATAAGAAGGAGGAAGATTTCGAAACATGGTTTCTTGGGATGAGGAAATATTTTCAATTGTAGAATTATTCCTCTCATGCAGAAGGAATAATTGCAGTGTATCAACTGAAGGGAAAAACATCCATGTGGTGGGATCAACTTGTGTAGGTGAAACACATTAGAGAGAAAGATATCACTTGGAAAGAATTCAAGAGGTATTTCGAGAAGCAGAGATGATTTTAAGGATGGAAATTTATTTTAAAATGTAGAAACCTTGGCTAATCTTACTAATCCTTCATATGTCAACTATAAATGTTTGGCGATATTTTTGTAAAAATATTCAAATTTCTAAGTATTTTATATAGTTTTTATAAAATTTTGGCAATTTTTAAGGTAAAATAATTTTATCCTATAGAATTTGGGCGAATCATTTTTAAAATAACAAATCTCGTTTTTTGAAAAACCATGGAAAATTAGCCCATGAGCGAAATTTAACCCCTGAAATCATCCATATCAAGAAGAAATACTTGACTAAAAGATACTATGACAAAAATATGAAAGAGTTCTTTGAACTCAAGCTCGGTAGCATGACCATTGATGAGTACTAACATAGATTTTTGGAATCATTGAAGTATGTTCTGTTGATCAAGGATGAGATTGTCAAGATTCAAAGGTATATGAGTGGATTGCCACCTTCCATCGGTGACAGGATCCAGTATGATGACCCTAAGACCATGGAAGAAACTATAAGAAGAGAAAAATGCTGATATGAGTAGCAAAGAGAGAAGCCTGCCTTCCGTAAGACTTGGGAAGACAAGAAGAAATTCCAGATGGATCAGAGGAAGAAGGTAGCTAAGCCACCCTTTTTCAGAAACAATCCTCAAGGAAAACCATCATTTAGAGAGCCGAGAATGGATAACGTAGGGGAAAAAAGGCCAAGGAAGATGCCCATTTAGTGTTGGGGCTATCAGGGGAACCACAAGTACATAGATTGTCCCCACAAAAATGGAAAAGTGAGAGTTTTCCATAATATTCAGGAAGATAAAATAGTGAAGGACATGGGCAGTAGAATGCCAAGGATCTACGCAGCCCTAGACAACAAGCAAGATGAATATTAGTCACACATGATTGAAGTGGAAAGTATGTTCAACAACCATGCCTTTACTATCTTAATTGATTCAGGGGATAGGCATAGTTATATAGATCCTAGAGTGATGGAAAGTTTTCAATTGTCGAGAAGGAAACATGAAAAATCTTGGTTAGTGCAGTTGGCTACAGGAACTAAGAGAAAGGTCATTGAGTTAGTTAATTCTTGTCCACTGAACATGAATGCACTGAGCCCAAAGGATGAATTGAACATTCTTCATTTAGGTTTTTATGATTGTCTAATTGGGATGGGTTGGTTGGACCAACACCATGCCATCTTGGAATGTCGTAATAAGGCATTCACTTTCCTAGATGAGGAAGGAAATTGGAAAACAGTCCAAGGAATTCCTAGAGATGTTGCTATCATATAAATCTCCGCAATGCAGCTGAAGAAGTGCTATAGAAATGGCTGTCAATTATGTGCATCCGATGTGGAGGAAGCATCAAAGGATGAGGTCTCAAATATTGGAGATCATGTGGTACCAAAAGGAGTTTGAAGATGTATTTTAGGAGGTGCTCGAACTACCTCCAAAAAGAGATATTGACTTATCTGTAAATTTGATGCTTGGAGAAACTCTAGTGTTGAAAGATCCTTACATAATGAGTACACCAGAGATGAAAGAGTTGTAATTTCATCTTGAAGATCTTTTGAAGAAGGGGTATATATGCAAAAGCATGTCACCTTGGGGTGCCCCGGTCCTGTTCGTGAAGAAGAAGGACGGGACCCTGATATTGTGTATCGATTTAAGACAATTGAACAAAGTAAATGTAAAGAACAAATATCCTCTCCTGAGGATTGATGACCTATTCGATCAGTTGAAGGATGCCAAGAAATTTTCGAAGATAGACCTCAGGTCGAGATATCACTAGGTAAGGATAAAGGATGAAGAAATAAGAAAGACCACCTTTAGAACAAGGTATGGTCATTACGAGTTCATAGTGGTGTTGTTTGGGCTGTCAAACACACCCGTTGTTTTTATGTGCTCGATGAATGGTGTATTGAGGGACTATCAAGACAAGTTTGTTATAGTCTTCTTGGATGACATTTTGGTGTATTCCAAGTCAGAGGAAGAGCATGAACAACATCTGAGGATGGTGTTGCAGGTGCTAAGAGAGAACCAAATGTATGGCAAGTTGAGAAAGTGCTCATTTTATCAGGAGCAGGTCCATTACTCGGGGCATATTATTTTAAAGGATGGGATAGTTGTATATATTGAGAAGATTGAGGCCATCAAACAATGGTCAGCACCAAAGAACATGATGGAAGTCAGATCCTTTATGGGTCTAGCTGGATATTACTGAAGGTTTATCGTAAGGTTCTCGAGGATAGCTCACCCTATCACTTCCTTGCAAAGGAATGAGAAGAAATTTCAGTGGACAGAGGAATGTGAGAGAAGTTTCCAACGATTGAAGAAACTATTAACTAGTGATCCAATCCTGAGGATCAAAGACCCAAATGAAGATTTCGTGGTGTGCACAGATGCATGCAAAGAAGGCCTGGGAGGAGTCCTCAGTCAGAATGGATTTGTAATTTTTTATGAATCCAAAAAGTTGAAAGAGCACGGAAAGAACTACACAACTCATGATTTGGAGTTGGTGGTCATCATTCATGCTCTGAGAAAATGGATACATTACCTCATGGGAAGGAGGTTTGAATTGAGGATAGACCATATTGGTCTGAAGTACTTGTTTGATCACCAACCTTGAACGCTAGACATAGTAGGTGTTAGCACTTTGTAATTTGCCTAAGGCTGCTGAGGCAAACATAGAGGTAACCTCGAACCGCTTCGAGTCTTGGATCTAGCCCTCCAAGACTCAGAGAGGGATCTCTCTTTTAGATTTAACTTTGTTTGTAATAAGACTGATGTTAGGCTAGCAATAAAAGCAAGGAAAATACAAAGTTTTTGATTTTGAGATGGTTAGTTTGGGACAGCAAGGAGAGACATTGGGCAAATGGGGTCTGTGCTTTAAACAATGTGATTAAATTCTCAAATATGGACAAAACTCTTTTACAAGGCAAGGTAGCAGCAATATCGGATCGAATTAAGTGTTGATGGCGTTGGTTTGAGGAAGGAATAGGTGAGGAAAAAGACAGGCAAATGAGCATTTAAGAATTCCTAAGCTAGCCTTTTGGAAGATCAACATAGAGATTATCAGAAGCTGAGAGGCAGAGTATCTGATAATAAATTCTGCCCCTACTACTCTCCTTCTAATAATAAGAACAAAAAACAAATGGAAAAAGATGACAGTGAAATCATTTAACAAAGAGAAAACTCCACCAATATCACTGCACAAGAATCCTGTAGAAAAACTAATCCATCACTGATCATTCATTAAAAAAAAATATAGAGACATTCCCAGGCTAAAACACAGCCCATGCTACAGCAAGGAAAATGAAAATTACAGTTTGGACCTCCCACAGAGGTCGAGCCTCTAATCAGAAATACATCTACTGCTGAAACACACTCCTACATATTGAACCTCCTTACATCTGGTCCCAGTCGAACCCTCATTAAGTTTTTTACATCACTATATATAACAAAAAAACCCCCCAGCCTTCAAAGATTCGGGCTCATGACTCCACAATCTAAGAATAGAAAAGAAGTTACAATAAGTGACACCTGTATACTTGTCTCCAATAGTAAACTGAATGAAAACTGATTTTGGTATCTACTGCTCGACATCTGGAACATGTTGGAGGTTGTTGAAAATTGGCTGGAGTCGAATCTTCTTAGATATGAATGCTTTGCCACCTGTGTTCTAACTGCTTCCACCAGTGTAACTGTTACCTAAAAATGTGGACATCAATTTGAAGTCAGGTTCCCTGTTGGCCACTATCTTCATAGACAACTAACCAATTTCAATCATAGCGAGCCAAAGCCTTGCTATCATTCATAAAAACCTCATAATAAGTGACAATAACAGGGAATGTTGGACCCACTGATATGCATCATGCCTGGAAAACAAGATTTCCACCTTTAGCAATTGTGCCTTGCCAACAAATATTTTTCTCAGCACCTCCATAATGCTCTCCATGGCATCGTAAACTTGGAGTTCTAGCAGAAGATATGGGTGCAATAAGACATGGACCAACCACAAACTGATCACTGCCATTCAAATGCGATCCTAGATTTCCACTTTGACCCCTAACTTGATTGTCACTGACAGTATTAGCATACCCTGAAAATACTCTATAGGGTTGTGGCCTAAAAGCCCCTTCAACTGGTGTTCTGGCATCCTAAAGGTCCTGTGTTCGCATAAGTGTGATCAATTTTTGGCTTTTTAATTCCCTCTGTGCAGCATTTGCATCGAATCGATCCCTAGCACTTGATAGGGGCTGTTGTAAGAGGGGATGGTTTGCCCCAACCACCAGGCCTAGGACCATTTACGTTGACATTCAAAAATTATGAAACATCCCTGGCCTTGATAATGAAATTCTTCTTTCAGCTACATGGTGCTCGTGACTGCAGAAGAGAGAGCAATAAAAATGGAAAGGGTGGAGCTCGGGTTGAAACTCCGAATGGCCTTCCAGGGGCACTGCCTTGAACTTTCGAAAATGCATTCATTTCAGCTAAAATTTTTGATGAAAAGCATGATAATGATAACTAAGGTTTCCCAACCCTGCCCATTAGGTAACACACTTGACCTGCCCTATTCATAAACTGATATGATCATTACCCGTAGAGGAGTCGAATTTAAAAAGGGGTTTAACATCAGCGAACACATTTCTTTCAACCACATATTTCTCTTTCATATTTTCATCCGTGGAGATGGAAAGTTTGTTTTTGTTTCAGGATTCCTATCTACCTCTCCTATAGTATATGGATCAACAGTGAATGCTTCAGGCTATGAAATTCTATCATGAGCTTTCTCACTCACATATGTATGTGTCTCATTTGTTCTAGGTTATTGAAAACCATGACCTTTATGAGCGCCCTGCAGCTTGACATTAGAATCCCCTAATATCCTTTATAGTAGTCGCTTGAAGATGAGCCACCAGTAAATCCCCTGTATCATTTTGTTTATCATTCAGTCCTTCCTTTGTACAATGAAGAACATCATCCTCATTGACCCAATCCTGCTTCACTCTCAGCCTTTTCAAAGTCTTGGCTCCGAAAAGATTCATTCTTTTCTTTTGTAATTGGTCTGAGTTTCTTTGTCAGGTTCTCTGGCTTTTTCAGGAAGCTGTGCATGGCGAGGGTGTACTCGAGAACCAGCCTCATCAATGAGATCAATAGCTTTGTCAGAATGAAACGACCACTGATAGATCGATATGACAACTTTGCAGCTTCCATCAAAAACTCATCAGTATAACGAAGCTTGTGATGAATCTTATATCGCCCACGTAAACCTCTCAATATCTGTATTGTCTCATTAACAGTTGGCTCTGGCATTTGTACAGGTTGGAATCTCCTCTCAAGCGCTGAGGTCCTTCTCAATGTGTTTCCTATATTCATACAGGTGGTGGCTCCAATACAATGCAGTTCACCTCATTCGCATCTGTCGATCTGATACATCAAACCGGCCTTGGTCTCTTTTTTCCTTTGACTCGCATGTTGTGGTCTCAGGTGCATGGAGTTGGAGCGTTGGAGCTTGGATGTTGTTGGTGCATACGCGTGGCTCCCTGCCAACGACACCTTGAAACTAATTTAAACACCTGGCCGAGGGTTCAGGGCTGCGTATTATATTTTTAGGTTTTCTGAGCTCATTATCCCACATCCGCAAGGACAAGGGATTTTACAGCCTTTATATATTTTCATGTTTGCAATATGCACTTGATGACATGATCCCAAGGCTATACTCTGGAGTTAGGTGCTAGCGCTTGCTTGTGTGTTGGTAGTTGGTGTATGAGATGGCACTGACTTGTGTGTTGATTGTTCGGGTGTTGGCCTTAGGCCAATATAATATTTTTGCCAAAATTTTGTCAAAATATTTTGATAAACCTAACTAAACCCTGCACACAGGCCAAGGGCAAATTTTTTCTCATTTATCCATAAAACTTCTGCATAAATGAAAAGGCCGAGGGGCCATTTTTAATTTTTCGCCAAATTCACTAAATTTTGGTGAACAAACCAACTTTGTCTTTGCCCACCAACATTAAACTTTTACCACTTCAAACCAATCCACTATTCTTTTTGCTAGAAAATATACCAAAACTCACTTGGAAGCTTGCGCGCAGGTACTCGTCTTATGCTTGGACAGTGTCGGGCGCTTTCTGCCACCTTCGCCATGCGTCATGAGAAAACACATATGCTTGAGATAGATACATATTAGTCAGAAAACTGATCCCCTATTATATAGGGTTCTAACAGTAGGTTGTTGGATTTTCTCTATGAGTACGATTTTGATATCAATCATATCAAAGGGAAGGAGAATAAAGTGGCTGATGCACTCAGGAGGAGAGTACAAGAATTACATGCTAAAACTATATCATGTATCAAAACGATATAAAGGGCAGAGTTTTGGAAGCTATAAGCGCATACTTGCAATACGGGAAATTGGTAGCGAAGCCACATCTAGGTAAGATGTTGCAAGGAGTGGAAGATTATAAGCTTGGAGCTGATGGAATACTTTTGTACAAGAAAAGAATTTATGTACCCAATGTCCAGTGTTTGAAACTTATGATTTTGAAATAAATGCATAACATACCTTATGCTGGGCACCCTAGATATCAGAAGACTGTGGTAGCTGTTAAAAGCCATTAATTTTTTCCAGGTATGAAGAAAGATATTGCATAATACATCACTATATGTATGGAGTGCCAGAAGGTTAAATCTGAATACAGGCACCCAACAATATTGTTGCAGCCTTTACCCATTCCTGAGTGGAAGTGGGAGGTAGTGACAATAAATTTCATGATAGGATTTCCCAGAATAGGAAAGCAACATGAATCAATCATGGTGGTGGTGGAAAATCTTACAAAATATGCCTATTTCATTTCGTTAAAGACTACTCACAAGGAAACAAATGTTGCCAACATCTTTATGAAGGAAGTGACATGATTGCATGTAATTCCCAAGACAATTGTGTCTGACAGAGACCCAAAATTTACCTCAAATTTCTAGAAAGGGTTATTCAAGAGGCTCGGAACGAATCTGAACTTTAGTACAACCTATCATCCTGAGTTAGATGGGAAAACAAAGAGGGTGAATTGAGTAATAGAAGACATACTAAGGATGTATGTGATGGACAAACCATCGAAATGGGATGACTACCTACATTTGGTAGAATTCACCTACAACAATGGGTATCAAACATCATTGAAGATGAGCCCATTTGAATCAATTTATGGAAGAAAGTGCAATACTCCAGTAAGCTGGGATAATCTAGTTGATAGGGCAGTAGTTGGGTCAGAGTTGCTCAAGGAAATGGAAGAACAAATTCTAAAAATTAAGAAGAATTTGAAAGCTGCCTAAGACAGGAAGAAAAGTTATGCTGATAAAACCAGAACCCACAAAGATTTGAAAGTGGGCGACCATGTTTTCTTGAAAGTGAAAGACAATAGAATTTCCCTAAAGCTGGGAAACTGTGCCAAGTTGGCAGCTAGATTTTGTGGGCCATTTGAAATACTAGAAAGGATTGGGCCAATTTCATATATGCTTGCATTACCTACATCCATGACTGTACATAATGTGTTTCATGTTTCATTGCTTAAGAAATATATACCTTATGCTAATCATGCTATCGATTGGAATGTGATTCAGGTGGAGCAATAAGGTGTCCTGCAAGTGCATCGTGTGTGCATATTGGACCGGAAAAGAAAACAACTCTAGAATTGAGCCATAGGGATTGTAAAGGTCTAGTGGACCTAGTATGGTCCCGAGGATGCGACATGGGAAAATGAATATGCTATGCGGGAAAAATACCCACATTTTTTTGAAGATTTTGAAAATCTTGTTGATGCTTTGTAAAGAGTTGCACTAAGGAAAATACAAATATAAGGGGAGGGGATTGTAATACCCCAAGGATGTTCCCCAGTTATATTATGAATTTTAATCATGTTTTATAGGCTAGTTATACAAGTGTTGATAAACTGGTGGGCTTATGTGTTTATTAGTCCGGAGAGCCTAAGTGTTAAAGACCAAGATCCTATTTTTGTATATGTAATTATGCATAACATTAAATAAGATTAAACATTGTTGGGTGTAGACTAACCACGAAGAAAGAGTGAGGGGGGACTAAGCTTCCACAAGGTGGGTAAGGGAAAGGGGTATGAAAGGTTGGAAAGAGGGGCTAATCTTAGGGGCTTAAGTCCTTGGGAATAATAATTTATTATTATTCCAAAGTGGTGTGAAAGGTATACTTTTATCCTAAGTTCCTGGAAAAGGGAATGCATACTTGATGGAGTGCATGCATCTTCATGGGAAACATGTGTCGACCTAGGCACATGGAATTTAACCCAAGAATTGAGCTGTGATGGGGGTTCATCCAGCATTCGTCCATCCGCTATCTGAATGGTTTGAGTACGTGTTAGACCTCTGCATTGATTCCTTGTCACGCACCCTAAAAACCAGAACTGTGAAGCTGACCAGTGTATTCCCATGAATCCCATGGCCTCTGTATTCAACCTTTGCAATATTCATGCATGCACCTAAGACCCAAAATCCATGAATCATTCTGTGTCTTCTAAGGAACCCGACACCTGAGTAATCTCCTTAGTTGTGTCATGTTTCAATGTGGGTTTTTGCTGCCTATGGTTCCATGACCATATGTTGTTGCTACTCTCATCCTTGTGTGAATGAGTGTTGAACCATGGTCATTGTCCTCACCTGGCTGGAGATAAGTCGAGGAGTGTGTTGAAGAAGCGGGTTGTCTGGTCCGTGGTAGAAGAGGTAGGTTTTCAAGCCTGTGAGTAGCTCTCTCCAGGTGAGAGAGTCTTCTAGGAAGTGGTTTTCTCCCTGAGAGAGTCCAAAACCAACTACATATCTCTGAGAATTCTTGATTTGGCCTGTTGCCGAGACCCAGAGAGGGAGGTGAAGCACCAATGGACTGTGCTTGTGAAGGTGTATACTCCCAGGTGGAATAGGCATGTGGGGAATGATATTCCATGAGTAGTGGGCATAAGAAGGCGCATGGAGAGAATCCTTTTGGTTTCTCTATTTAGTTTTCTTGTAACCTCAACCTAGTCTAGGATTCCCTTTCCTTGGGTGGAGCTTAGTCCCAGCTCGGAGGTGACCCACTGCTGAGCGTGATGATAAGCATGGTCTAAGGTTGGGAGGTTTGTGGAAGGTCTGCATGTAGTTGGTGGAGTTACTACAGTTTCAAAGATAAATATCATTATGTGTTTAATTTAAATTAAAATGCATGTCTGCAATGCTTGTAATATTATCATGTATTTCGTTGCAAGTGGATTTATTTTAATTCTATTTAAGGCTGTACGATGGAAGTAAACATATGTTAAATGTCTTAATTTTGTTTAATATGCATGTTATATACATATGTATGTTAATGTTCCATGTAGAAGCATTTCCTAGCAGTGGAGTTGATGGCTGAGGACGTTATAATGTATCTTGTGGATTCAAGATGGAGCCTTCTCCTCCAATGAGGGTCTAAATTGTCTGGACATCTTTGGTTATGTAAGTAGTAAATTAAATTTTTGTACCAGGGATGTTTAGACACTGGGAGGGTTTGGTTATCAATGTAAAAGAGAGCTGATAGGGAACTATCCTCTTCATCAATTTCTTCATTATTCTCAGCATGTTGAGCTGAGTGAAGGGATAAGTTACGTCCCTTGATAGTGGTAGAAGTCATGATATTCAAATCATGCTCCTGGATATTGGTAGGCCAATGTGCAAGTGTCCTTGAAAGATAAGTCTCTGAGAGAAAAAACTTGACAACAGGTAAAGGGACTTTTACCAACATATGCTTACCTAATATGAAGTGGAAAAACTTCTCAACATATTTAACAAGAGAGAAAACATGTTTCTCAATAAAAAAATATTTAAATTCATCATCAGACAAACTTCGACTCATGTAAGCAACTAGTTTTTCATTCCCTTGGTCATCATTTTGCACGAGGACAACAAAAACAAATTCCTCAATGACATTAGTATATATAATGAATTCCTTCTCAAAATATGGCTTTGCTAAAACCGGTGCAGAACTGATTTCTTTCTTAATCCCTTCAAAATCATTTTCAACATCATATGTCCAATAAAAAGGGCGATCTTTCTTAAGAAGATTATGAATTGGTTTAACCAACACAACAAAATCTGGAACAAACCTACAGACAAAGTTAATAACCCCCATAAAATATTGAACCTCCTTCTTGGAAATGGGAGAAGGAAGATTAAGGATAACAAAAATCCTTTTAGGATCAATTCTTATTCATGAATCAGAGACAATGTTTCAAAGGATCTTTCCCTCGGTAATGTTGAAAATGGACTTGGAAGGATTTAGAGAAATGCCAAATTTCCTACATCGCATGAGAACTTTTCTCAGATGAAAAAAATGATCTGATCAGATTTTAGAGTATACTGTTAAGTCATCAAGGTAGATCTGAATGATCTTACCGATCAAATCGTCAAAATCTATCTGCATCTCTTTTAAAGTTGGCACCTACATTAGATAAGCCAAAATGCATATGTTCATAAGCAAAGGTACTGTAACGAGTAATAAAGGTGGTTTTATATATTTATATTCCCTTTTTGCCTTGATTTGATTGTAACTAGAAAAACCATCAAGTAAGGACATCATTTGTGACCCTGCAACTTACTGCAAAATCTTTTCCATGTTAGGGAGAGGGAAGTGATCTTTTATACTATTTCAATTTAATGCAGGAAAATCAACGCATAATCTGATTTGACCAGTTGTTTTCCGAACAAGAACCAAATTTGAAACCCATTTAGAATACTTGATCGGAAACATGATTCCAGTCTTCAAGAGTTTTTCCAACTCCTTTCAAATAGTTTCTTCTAGCACAAGGTTAATAGGTCTTTTTTTTTGCCTAACTGGTTTTATGCCTTCCTTAATGGGCATAGCATGATGTATAAGACCAAGATAAAAACCATAAAGATCCTCATAAGACCAAGCAAAAACATCTTGAAATTCACTAAGTAGCTTGGAAAACTTTGTTTTCTCTTCATATGAACATTTGGCACCTATTTTAACATTCTTTGGAATTTCGGGTGTCCCAATGTTCAAGGAGATGGTTTCACCCACCTTCCTTTTCGACTCGTCTTCTTTATGTTTCTCCTTGTTGCCTACATCACTTGAAGGAAATGAACTCTCTAGAGGAGTCAAGACTTTAGGAATCTTGTTATCTTCTATGGATATAATTTCCTTAGGCTTAAAAGGTTCATTTTGAATGAAAGCACAATTTCTCTCATCGTTAGGGAAGACCTGCCAAGATTATGTATTGTCGGGGATATGTAGACGATATAGAGATTGAAAGGTACAATCAAGTCTATGTGGCAGAAGATGTCGATTAGGGGAGGCTGCAAAAACAACTAATTGATTGACCATTGAGTTTAACTCCCTCTTAATATGAGTGACGTTGAAAGATAAAAGGTATGATATAAGCACCCAAACAGTTTGGGTGTATCGTTTCCTCAACTTGTTGTTAGGAGAGTAAATTTTACACACAAGATTCACAACAAGCTTAGAATTCACAAAAAATGAAAGGTGACCACAACCAAGATTATAGGCATTCTTAATGCCCAATAACAAAGCTTCGAATTCAGTGACATTATTTGTGCAAGCAAACTCCAACCTATAAGAAAAGTTATGGATTTGTTCGACAGGAGAAATCAAGATAATTCCATCTCTATTACCTTCATTAGAGAATGAACCATAAAAGTGCATGTGAAACATACCATCAGCTAAATCAATTTTTTCCAAGGGAATGTTATCCTGCTAAGCAAATATGGAATACACTCCTAGTTACTCTTCGATATAGTTTACATTAGGTTGTGGGACACTCTCTATGTAAGGTGATATCCTCCCCTCTCTAAGGACTATAATGTTTTTTTCATTTCGAGGAACGGATAAATGTGTTCCGTCGAGTGAGAGGTATGCACCCATTAAGGCTTGAGAATCTCTTCCCAAGATGATTGAGTAATTTCTTACTAGCATATCAATTACTTGAATATTGAGGGTTGTCCTTATTTCAGGATGAGCACACAAAACTAAGATCACACATTTAATCTCGCCTGTGGTTGTTTGTTATAGATTATTATATGAGAGCATGCTTCTAGCATTTTCATTTGTACAAGACAAGCCCATCTCTTCCATAATAATCTTCAACATCACACTTGGGCCTGAACCGCCATCGATGAGGCAACAATGTGCAATTTTATCCATAATCTTTACAGAAATATAAAAATCGAGATTTTTTATAGGGTATCTAAATTCATGTACAACTACTTTATTTATAGATGAATCCTCTTTGTTTACCTCTTCAGAGAGGTTGGCTACACTAGAAGATTTTGGTTCCATGAATTGTTTCAACTACCTTTGTTGCTCAGGGATGAAAACCATGTATAGAAGAGTTGCATCTACTTTGATATTGGCCAACTAATTTAAGATATTGCATTTGGAAGAGGGGAGAGGGGAGGTTGTTCCTTGACTGTCAGGAACCTTAGGAACCTGAACAAAGCAGCGGGTGAGGATGATATTGGGCTAGAAGAATTGCGGAGAGGATCAAATTTTCCCTTGGAAGCATAGGCTTTGTTCCTAGTATTGATGATCATGACATCTTCTGGCTCTGCAAACTCTAGGAAAAAAATAGTAGTTTCTGGTCTTTTACTAAAGATCTTATCTCTGGAACTCTTTCTTACCTCACATCTGTCTTCCTTGTGGTGTTCCTCATATAATTTACACCAACTTTGAGGCAAGATAGATTTAGGATGAAAATTATTTTCAATCGAGTTTCTAAAGGGGGGTGCAAAAGAGGATGAATCTCTAAGGGTGAGAGGGGAGACTGTCCCCTTTTGCTCATACATTATCATATGATTTTTCATGTCTTGTACTAGTTGTAAGAGGGTGGACATGTCTATTTGTTTAACTGATTCTCCCTGGGGAAGACTTGTTCTTTCAAGCTATTCTTCATACTCTGAAAAAGTATGCAGAGCAGAACCGAGATTATCAATGGCTTTTTCCTCAAGCCTATGACGGTAGGGGGAAGGCAATGCATTGTAGTAATGCATGAAAGTGTCTTTGTTTTGAGGTCGAATGAGTTCACGGATTTTATTTTATAGCTTAGTGAAATGAAATTTCAAATACTTGATGGTCTCACCATCCTTATAGGTGACATTATTATATTCCTGTAACTTCTCGGCTAGGATTTTAGATTGTCCATAAGTGGACCTGAACCAATAGATTAACTCCTCCCAATTAATCAGAATCTTAGGAGGAAGGTCAAATAAATCAGCCACAACCTTTCTTTCCAAGGAATTGAAGAATAAGAACATGGAAGTATCATTATCATTGGCCCCTATGTTGTGACAAGCATTAGAAAATTCCACCAGGTGTTTGTTCGTAGTGACAATGTTATTTCATGAAAACCTAGGAATATGTTCTTTGAATTTAGGAAGTGGATGAGTAACATGTGCTAGGTTAAGATGAGAGGACACATGCAACGATGTGGTTGTGGCGTCTTCTTCAAACTGAAAAAGACCATACTTTTTAATTACTTTGGTGGGGTATGTGGTGGATTGGATAGGGATATGATGGCTATACAACCTACCAATCACTAATGAAGATGAGTAATAAGAGGAGGAAGCACTTCCAGTGCCACTAGAACCACCACTAGATGCCATCTTGTGGATGATAGATGAGGAAAAGAAAGACAAATTGGATGAATCAGAAAAATTTCTCCTTAAAGCACTGTTTTGGGTATATAACACAACGTTCCTTTCTCCTATTTCAGTAATAGGATTAATTTCAGGTGATAAGCCTCTTCTTCTTCTAGAAACATGAGAGTCTAAGGACATGAAAGAAAGTCCAAAACTAAAGAAACAATAAGGTTACTGTTGATTTCTAGGCTATCTACATCTAGCTTCCCAACGTTCTTGAGCACTAATATCTCATTCAATTGTTGTTCATGAATGATTAAGCTCAACACTGGTATTGGTAGTGTCTAAAATGGTGTTAAACATGTTTAAAGAAATGCTGGTATGATCTTGAAGACCAGGCTCAATATTAGGATTCATTGTAACAAGTACAGTCATTAAGAAATAAAATAGTCAAAGAATCAATATCATCAAAATAGATGTGTCGATGAAAATCGAGTATAAAAATTAACTAGAGAGATATTGAAGATCTCCCCAGTATGGTCGTCAAACAAACGTTGTGGAAAAGATATGAATGGTCTTACTCAAGCATTTTCATATTCTTCTTGGCTAAATAAAAATAGATGGGAATGTCAACCTATGTTTATATCCATCAAAATTAATATCCTAACTCACAAGTATTGATTACAAGTGCTTAGGCTAGTCCTTTTATAAATAAAATCTTACTGGAAAAATCATCATTTATATGATTTTGTGAATATAACAGTTGTTGAAATAAATGTAGAGACAGAAGCAAAGACACCAAGATGATAATCAAGACATATGAGACACAAAGGAATCCTTTATTTCATTCCAATTCACCAAAGAGTCATTCTCTTTACAAAATTTCATAAACAAGTTTTGGACCAAAGTCAAACTTAGACATCCCTAATGGAACATACAAAAGGATCTCTGATAGAAAATAAAAAATTGAACTCTAAAAGATGGATCAACTTGACGTAGATTGTTGCCCACTCGACTCTGCACAATAGCCTTTTTCAGTCTTGAAAACTAATTCACAAACATACAAGTGTACACAGATTATTAAAGATAGATAAACACCTCTGAAAAACAAGTGTCTGAATGATGTAATTCAACCCTGAATCTTGTTGTCTACAATAAGACCCTACTATCATAAAAAAAAATCAGGCTTGTGATAAATTAAGGAATGAATTAAAAATGAACTATCTCAACATAAAATCAAAGAGAAAACCTTAGTATGCTCCTCCTTCTATCCTCCATGTTCCTCCCTTTCCCTTTGCCTTTAATCAAATTAGAATTGGTTGAAGTAGTTGAATGACTTCATTAGTTAAGTTAATTAAAACTCAATCAACTTTTTAATTAGGAGGGAAAGTAATAAATCATAATAAGGGTTTTATGAAAATAATAACTAGTAGGTGGGATCCCTTGTGACTCCCTTTAGTTAATTAAGCCAAAACACCCCTCCTTTTGACTCCCATCATCACGTTCATATTTGGAAATTTATCTCAATGATACTTGCAATTATTTCCAAAATATATTACCAACATATCCAAAAAACATGCTATATGAAAATATGAAGTCAATTGTCTTCAACAATAAATAAATAAAACTTAAAATCCATATTTTCTAGTCTGTGAGGCAATCTTTCCCTTGTTGCTGCTATCATCTTTTAATCCAACTGAACCTACCTTAGGCTGTGTGGAGTCTTTAAGTCTCATATCACTGATCATATGAGAGAAATTGCCCCTCCAATGCATGTGGGAGGACATAGATTTATCAGAATCATTTGAAGGTGCGGAAGGGGCAATAGTGGCTTTCCCTTTGACAGGGGCATAGTGGGCCTTGATTTTCGTCCTTTTATTTGAATAGCTCATTCATGTATTAATAATTGATTAACAAATAGTTCCCTTAACAACCATACATGAAAACTTTTTCAAGGTATAAAATAGACTTTGGCTCAACAACATATCAGACTCATGCAATCCAATCCATACAAATTGTTTAACTGTTGTCAATGAGCAGGGGGTGCACAAAAGGTCCTGGGATATGCGAGGGGTTTGTATTGATCAAGACATGATAAAATGAGGGGGGAAATAAACATGGTTATTTCTCAAAGACAACAAACAATCAATTGTAATGCAAATGAAATAAAATATTACCGTGATCCAACCAAGAAATACGATTTCAAACTGCTTCAATACAAAATCCTTATTATCTATAATTAAATTTTAAGAATAGGGAGTGAGAAATGAATGTGGGAAGGTGATGAGGTTGTAATTAGAAAAAAGTGAGAAAATGGTAGGGACAAGAGAGGATATTGTTCATAAAATTAATTAAGTAATCCATAACCATTAACATAGTGTCATCAAAATAAGACAATATGCCTTCCACAACAACCTGTAAGAGTTTTGTTTCTTCACAATTGTCCCAGTTAATATTTAAACAATTTCTAAATGAACACACACTCACTTGTTCCAATCTGTTCTATCAAAACATCAACCACTGTCGAGAGTCATTTTTTCTAATCAATTATAGACCCTAAAATCGCACCCGATTTCATTCCTCAAGCTCATTTAACAATTAAGTGGTAATGAGACCATATTGTCACAAAATCCATGTCCATCTCTGAAACAATGCATGATATTCATCAACCATACACAATGGACAGTTAAAAAATAATCCTCAATATATCCTGACTTGTCATTTAAATGCACAACAGTCACCCTTCAACACATACTATGTTGTGGAATACACAAACCATTCGACAAAATGAAAGATCATTTCTGTGATTGTACAAGTTCAATCACTCTAAATCTAAGCATCCACAATGCTAGGATATCAATCCAATACAACGAGGAAATAACAATATGCCTGATCTCATACACAAATTGATCAAATTGCAACAAGCGTATTTAAAAACCCATGACTCTCTCTAATGGTGCAATCAAATATTATTATAACATATATAGTGGATGGCCATGCCATAATTACTACGACTGTAATACTCCCATTTGGGGATTTAAAACACATAATCACAACAATCATTTACTCAACTTAACATTTTGTAGGAATGACACACATACCCATGAATCATGCATGAATCATTGATGTGCATTAATCAATTATAAACTAATGTTGGGTTAACAATTCAACAATTACAATGTAAGAGACAACGACTGTGAATTCAATTGGATTCTCCAATCAACCAAATTACCATGATAAGTTATCAATTTGATTGTCATAATAACCAATGCAGTGATTGAATACCAAAACGCATCGACCTGCAAACTGCGACTCAGCACGGTCCCTGTCCGCCTTACAATGGGCTCGGGGGAGGGGGGGAAACCCCCCTCGTACAGCGACATCACTGCTAACGACAAGGAAGGGTCCCGCGCTAAACGACCGGCCTTCGAACCGCCGGAGCATATGCGGGAGTAGCTGTTTACCCAGGAACAAGTTATGAGTAAAGATATGGAGCTGGAACCAAGTACATCCTGCAAGCAAGCTCCCAAAAACTGGTTGCCAGGTAAGTGCATACCTCAACTGGACAAACCGCCTCTGTACCAAATAAAATCGACTAGGGTGGGGGAACACACCCAATTCATGATAGAACATGCACTAATAGGTAAATTTTTGGGCCTTTGGCCAACTGAAAGAGACCTAGCCCGTTGGATTAAAGACTGGTGGAACCCTAAAGGAGAGTACGAGGTCCAGCTAAGCTCCAAGGGTTTCTTCACCATCATACTATATAACCTTGAAGACAAAGACAAAATTTTTGACAATGGACCGTATTTCTACAACTCAACAGGCCTTTTCCTTCGTTTCTGGACCGACAGATTCAACCCAGAACAGGAAGACTTCACAAGAGCCCCGGTATGGATTAGGCTCTATTCCCTGCCTCAGGAATTCTGGTTAGAAGAAATTCTTATGGGCATAGGAAACACGGTAGGACAATACGTTAAAGCGTCAGAGGCCACAAGGAACAGAAAGTATACATCATACGCCCACATATGCATCTACATGGACATATCGAAAGCTTTGCCGGGCTCCATTACTCTAGAATACCAGGATGAGGCCTGGAACCAAACAATCGACTACGAGCACATACCCTTTCGCTGTAGGAAGTGTCATGAACACGGTCATCTGTTCAGAGACTGCCCCTTGAACGCCCAAGATCCTAAGCCCTCTGAAGCCAAGCAAAAGGATAGCTTCACCAACGTCATAGGAAGGAGGAAAAACAATCCAAAAAAGCAGAACCAGAACTCGACCCCAAAGGTCCCCTCCAAGAACTCTTTTGATGCCCTGAATCAGCTCGCGAAAGAGAAGAACCCGCAGAACCCCTCCCAAGTCTCAGAGCAAGGAAAAG
>ML788683.1:50288-69545 GCA_009831015.1 Picea engelmannii | reverse complement strand
GCTAAGTTCTACCCAATAATGCTGGTTTCCGGTTACCGGCAGCATCTTTTGGTAACTCTAGCTATGATACTGTGTATTTTTCACAAAGTTTTGTGTTAATATATTATAGAAGGCACCACCCCTTTTTTACTTAAAAAAAAAAACATAAGCAATAGAGACGAGCCATAAATCGAACATTGTTGGCCATACACCAACAACTCATAAGAACCAACAGTATATCCGATAGGCCATAATGGTTCCCTCTATCAAAAACCCAGGCTTGAGAAATCAAGGGTTTTCTCTGTGGACCAACATAGGAAGACTGAAGTTGACCCCCAACATAGGGTTAGAACCTCCGAGTCCAATGATGCACACACAGGGTATACCACCAATGACTTCGCAGACAGAGTGATAATTCCTATGATAGGAGAGACTATGAACATAGGAGCAAGATTCATTTTGGTCCTGCAAGAACCTTTATAACATGTAGGGTATAACCCTCATGGTTTTCCCAATCAACCAACTAACAATGATGAGATAAAATAGATCCAAGAAAAAGAAGTATAACCCACTGTGCAACCATCAACAACATGAACAAATCCATACCCAATTGAAACAATGTCCACTGACACAAGGCGTTTCAAACCTAGTGGACCCCATAACAACAAACGACTGGGTATGGTGATAAGAAAGTGTGGAGAAAGCCAGCCATTTGGACCAAATAAAAAACCTTCAACTAAGACCAACAAGGATGACATAGAGCCTTCATGGCTTTTAACACTCATAAATATCAATAAAACTTTGACTTCAAAGATTATTGCAATGAAAACCACACCAATGATTCATTCGAGAAAATTATCACAAATTTACAAAGTTTCCAGACTTAAGGAAAGCACAGACCCATACATCTTGAGACGATATCTATTTCATAACTAGAGCAGATTTATGGATGGAGAAAAGACATACCTGTAACCAAAATCACCTTAAAAATGTGAGTTGGACGAGTGGTTCTTCCACTGCTTGAAAGTCGGGGCCTAACCACAACAAAAAATAGTTGAACAATAGCCAAACTAGGGTGGTGGCTAGTGGAAGGAGTAGGAGTGACATGCAGTAAATGCACATCGCCTCCACCCCCACTCATTCAATTCCTTAGTACACGCCACCCAACCTCCCATTGACTCATTCAATTAAACCATGCATCAGAATTCACATCCATCACTTGTCAAACGCGCCACTCACATCATATCTTACCATTCCAACTATACAATAATGCATATCAACAATGTTTCATATAACCAATAAATCACATAGCTATTACTTGTTATCTAGTATTAACAACGATCATTTTAATTCCAATGCATATAGGGTATCATATTAGTATAGTATAGTTCATTCCTTTTTCACTTTGTTATATTTCTTTTATCTCTTTTCAACCGCTCTTATATATTATTACTAACATGTCTCTTGTGCAGGTGTCACAGTAATGAATCCAGGAACAAATGGCAATGATGAAAATGGATATCATAGGCCATCGTAACATGAAATTAGAACCTAGAGTAGCATAAGCAATACATAACATGCCTTATCCATCATTCAGTTGTCACAATTAGAACCAACACATAATAGGCCTTATCCAACACCAATGAAACCAAGATTTCATCAACCATGTAAGTAGTGTCGAACAACAGCATAAACATGAAATAAGAACTAAATCTGATCTCCCAACCTACAAGGGAGTCCCACCTACTAGTATTATATATCTTGTTAGCTTATAATAATAGGCTTTAGCAATGTTTTGCGGGCAAAAAGTTCGTTGCAATTTTAATCGTCAACATGTGTGTGTGTGGATGTATATGTATTGAGGTTAGAGAACCTATGTGTTTATGAGGCTGGTGAGTCGGGGTGAAAATAGGCCAGTGCACCTATCCATGTAAATGTAATCACAATTAATAATAATATCACATCACTGTGCACAAACATATCATATGAAAAGAGATGGGGGGATAACTCCATCAAAAAAAGGAAAAAAAGTGGGTAGGACTTAAGTCCTAGGGAATATTTTATTAATATTTATGGAAAAGTGTAATTATGGATAGTTATTATCCTATGTTTCTGAGGGGTAGGAAATGAGTCACCAAGTGGCTAAAGATACTTCTTAAAGTGACAAGTGTTAAGTTGAAGGCATGCAATATATGTTGTTGGTCTTAGTGTATTTGGTGGGATTTTTCATTTTCTCAAGGGGAGAAGGTGTGAATTTTTTTTGGGAAAATCGACTATTACCTTCTCTGCAGAGAAAGCAATTCTATGGGTTTTTTTTTTTTTTCTAACCATATCTTTGTTGTCGAAGAGGCATGTTTTTAAGCCTGTGAGCATTCTCTCTAGGTGAGAGATTTTATTTCGAAGAGGTGGGTCGTCAGTCCCATGAGAAGTCTCTCTAGGTGAGAGGTATGCTGTTGAAGAGGAAGGTTTTCAGGACCATGAGCATTCTCTCCAGGTGAGAGTTTTGCTGGGAATTGTTCCCTGTTGATATGGGAGTAGAACCCTAGAAGGGAAGTGGGGTAGCTGAGGGACCATTGAGAAAATAAGGGGAAAACTTTCTTTGGTGTAACCGGTTTGTGGGGAATGAGGAATTGTAGACTAGTTGCAGTAGTGGCACCTTGGACTGAGAAAGTGTTCTAAGTATCATACCTTAGCCTGGAATTAGGAACCTTTTTACCCTGGTGGATTTAAGCCCCATATTGGGTATGTTTTGGCAGCCACCAATAATTTTTTATTCTTGTTACAATCAAAGCTCCCACAAGGAGGTGATTTCTTTCTATAGCTACCATCACCTTTGATTTGTAAATGTTTATGTTTCCGAGTTTCAAAGCGATGATTGGGTTAATCTTACCTTATTGATTTTTCATTTGCATTTTTGTTTGTCTTGTTTTAAATTCATGACTGTAAGCATGAATTTAAATATAAAACTTGGGGCTTGGTTTCATATCTTTTACCTTAGAAATATTGTTTTAAAGGCATCCATATATGGTTAAAACTCAAGTCTTATGAGCTTATTGATTAATCCACCATTGAAATATTTATGTATTATGGATATCGTGACTACATTGGTTCTATAGTTGATAGTTGAATTAATTGTGAAATGTTCGAGCCCACTAAAACGTTGGTTTAATGTTTCATATAGTTCTCATGAGTTCAATTGTTATATAAACATTCATTTCAATTGGAACATGAATGTTGTACCTACATTTTCAATTCACTTTGCTCGCTTGAGAATTAATGAGATCATTCATTATACGAATTGGGGTTTTGTACTATAGAGGGTTTTTCATTCATCGTGGGTAGTGGCTCGTAGTTTTACAAGCTCTCTATTTTTTTCATTTTCCCCAACTCTTCTTTCCAAGTTATGACAGTCCCCAAACTTTGAAATTTTCATGCCATTACATTTCACATAGACCTCTCGTTGCTCCTCGTGTTTTGGAAGATGAAACCTACACCCTGGGGTAGCTATTGTATACTTTTCGTAGTAGAAATGGAACTTATAGTTCATATCAATCCAAACAGTTTCCAATCTCTTCTGTCCCATGATGATGCCATAGATGACCTGAAGGTTCATGCATGGGATGTGTTCCTTAAGAATTTCAAAGGCTACAACCTCCCTGTTGCACAGGATTTTGCATAGAATTTTGACAGTTTTAGGGCCAAGGTCGAGGATGTATAGTTAGAAATAATAGAGGATTTCATAAGCAAGGCAACATGACTCCCATTGAAAGGAGAAAAGTGGTTTAAGAATGCTAAAATGGACGATGTTCTATGGAGTGTATTCATGGTTTCCCATGAATCCACTTTCTTTCCAAAAGGTCTTCCCATTGCTTTTCTCAAACCTAGATGGCAGAGTCTCCTTTTAATTTTGAAATAGTTTATCACATGTGAAGGCCGGTATGGATTGGTTTTTATGTACCACATTCGGTTGCTTATGTTATTCATAGGGTTTGAGTTGAACATGTCATTTTACCTGTTAATGGGCCTTTAGAAAATTTCTAAACGCTATAAACGACAAGGTATGTATTCTTTGTCAAGTCTGTTCCACTACAAGCTCATTAAGATCATGTTGGTCTCTCACCTGTCGCAAATCAGTTACAATTGGGAGAGTTTTCTAAGTCGAAATTGCTTCACCCAGGTTGACAATACAATCAACCCTCATCTAATTATAAATCCTAATTTGGAGAGGCCAGTGACCAAAATCCAGGTATTCAATTCACTTGATGGCTCCGAATTAAATGAACCGGCTTCTATTGTTAATGAAACCCCTATGGATAATAAATTTTCATGTATATTTTCACCCAGGAAATCTCTAGAACAGGTAATTGGAGAATTGAAAGGGAAAGATCACCCTATGCCTATGAATGAATCTAATTTGAACAATAATGATAAATCTGTTGTGAAGAAATTTCGTAAGGGAAAGAAACAACAGAGCTCAGATTTAAATTTCAGGAATAAGAATGTTGGTCAATTGATTTATAGGAACTTAAGAAACTGAAAGAGTGATCATCTGAGCTCGATCACTATGATCGAGATCGATGATATTTGTTCAGACTGAGAAATAAATGATTTATTAGCTCATGAAGACCCAAAAAATCAGTGTCCCGGGAAAGAGGTTGTTACCCAGGTTGAACAGTATGACTTCGTTTCTAAGTTACCCCCATGGCTTAGAGGTAGAGAAGGATTTGCAGGTATTAGTCATGACCTAGAACAAGCCACAGGGAAAAATGAAGTACCCATTGTCGACTATATTCCACACCAGTCTACCATTTCCCTTGTGCACTGCGACAATTGCTTAGACTTGATAGAGCATTATTATAGAGATATTCCACTCTTAGAGGCTCAAGCTAAATGCTTGACTTCTTAGAATTCTCTATTGGAATGAGAAAACCTAGAATTGAAGGCACACACAGAGAGGGAAAATAAAAGATTCAAAAGGGCTAGGAATATAATCATTAAAAATACAACCAGTTTCAAGGATATCATAAATTATGAACTGTCAGTTCCTTCTTTGGCTAATTTCTAATGGTAAAATGATTTTGTTTTGATTTTATTCCATTTTCTTATGAAAAATCGAAATAGGGAGATTTTATTTGATTTCTTTTGCTAATAATAAGACAAGCTACATAATCTATGATTTTGTAGCTAGTCTCTTTTGAATAATAATTAGTATTGTTATCCGAATATCAAATCATTTTTTCTATCTACAGGAAATGGATGATTATGATGTTGATTTCATGTAGAAAACGCCTTGAATCATACGCCCAATTATTTAGTAGTTTCTGCATTTTTATGTTTATAAAACTTTGGTTTATTTTTGACAAATCAACTCATGCATGAGTGGCTTCTAGTTTCACTATTTTTGTAATATTATTTGATTTTTGTGGATTCAACTCTATCTTGTATGATAAGAGCATTTGAATCCTGAACTAGTTTAAATACTAGTCACTCTTAGTAGTGAGGACATCTTTGATTGGAACACATTATGGACATATGACTTTGAAGACATATATGGAGAAGTTGTTCACTACTTGGCTTTAGAGCATCATGGCGCTTACCCATTATTTTTTTCCTTTATCTTATGAAATGTTATTACATTTATACAGCTTTAGTCTGATTATCGTGTGATATATTTCATATTATTCAACACTTTAATTATGTCTGTAATTTTTTGTTCTATATTACATCTGTGATCAATAATTCATTAAAATATCGTTTATTTACACTGGATATTGAATGATGTATTACATGAATGCTTTGTATTAAGTTTCCTTTATTATAAGTATTCATCATTATAATATCACAAGATCTGTCTGTTTATCAATCTGCTTTTATATTCCTTCTACAAAACACCTTTGAGTTTGTTCTGGGAGTTTTAGTACCGTTCTGTTACAGGTTTTCCACATCAATAGTACAACCATGAGCTCAATTTGCACAGGAGCACAAATTCAGTTTAGTTAATTAATTACAGGTTAGTTTATTTGTTCTTTAGATAAATAATTTGTCAATGAAATAGGAACAATTTGAATTAGTTTTGACTATTTATCTGTTCTTATTTCAATCACATTCGATTAGTATTCTTTAGTGTCTATTTTAGATTTTAAATATTAAAAGGAAAAAAAGAACAATGTATGTTCTTTCTTTATCTAATTTATAAACACTTTCAAAAACATCTATTTCACAAGATATCCTGTAAATCCTATATTGTTCATAACCATATGCACATATCCATATTCCTTTTTTGACGTTCATAAATTATTAAATTTATATCTTTAGTATTATAGATTCATAGATTAGTTTAATTTATTTTATTATTTTTAGGACATTAGTTGGCCAACAGAGTCATTAAACCCGTCAGGTCATTTCATTCCAAATGGCTTGGGTTATTTAGACAACCCCGGTTCGGATTTGACCTTCCATTTGATGGTGTGTCATTTATGCTCGTCAACAAATGGAGCTAGAATGAGGGCTTGAATTAAATTAATGGCATGTGGAGGTCACAAGACTCCTCCCCCACACACTCACACTCCTGTCGTAACGCGTAGTCACTCAGACAATAATGTTACACTTGAAACAACAACTACATCAAATGATAACCCTAATATTCCCGTTGAACTAGTGACACCAGTTCCTCAAGGGGTTGACATCCAAGAAATTGTTCGGCAGTCACTCATAAGAATGCATAGTTCCTTAGCCCGTATCAGACAACCTAGCAGACCACTTAATCAACCCATTGACTTCACAGATATCCAACAACAGTTTCAAGGCACTGGTCTACCTGAAAACCCTTTAGGTGGTAATACCACCAATCCTACTAAAACACTCATTCTTGGCGCTGGAGGATCTGGTATTCCACCTTCCCCACCTAGTTCATCTCCATCCTCTTTAGGAAAAGAGCCTTCAGATGAAGGAAGTTCTTCATCAAAACCATCACAACCTTCGACACCACCAAAACCCATGGAAAACCAAAAAAATCCTTCCAGACCTTAGCTCGATCAAGATGTCATGGCTGTACCTAGACCCCAACACCCATTACCGAAACATCCAGAGAAATGGCTGCCTAAATTCGATCCAGATTCAAAGCAATCCACTGAATATCACATCAAAAAATTTATGTTGGCCATTAGACTCTGGAGTGTTGAACAC
This sequence comes from Picea engelmannii, assembly GCA_009831015.1. Lineage (NCBI taxonomy): Eukaryota > Viridiplantae > Streptophyta > Pinopsida > Pinales > Pinaceae > Picea > Picea engelmannii. The sequence goes on along the minus strand of ML788683.1, from coordinate 62,381 downwards.
GAGGATGCAATATGCAGATTATTTCCTTATACTTTTGAGGGAAATGCCTCCACATGGTATTTTTATCAACAACCCTAGACCATCGTCTCTTGGGACAAATTTGAAACTTGTTTTCTTGAAAACTTTGGAGATGATAAATCTCTGGAAGTCTTCGTTATGGAACTATCAAGCTTAAAAATGAGCCTTAAATAAAAAGTGAAAGACTTTAACCAAAGATTTCTAACTTTAAAGAACAAAATCCCTGCAGAAAGTTTAATCGTTGCATATTATGCTAAAGCCTTGCACAATAATATGGCCATATGGGTCAAAAGGTCTAAAAATAACACTTTGTTGGAAGAATTTGAGGAGGCAATTCAAATTGAGAAAGATATTTTTATATTAAAATATAATCTTAATAGTGAAGTTGAAACAACCCTGTTCTCTAAGAAGAAAATATAAATTCTCACTAGGCCTCCTCAAACTAAAAAACAACAAGAAACTTTAGACTTAGAGAGCTTGCAGAAAGATTTCCAAAAATTGTCCAATCAGGTCGTTGAATTGAAGAGATCTGTCAAGGAGGCATCCACAAGAAAAGGAATTTTTAAAACTCCTTTCATAAAACCCTTTCCTCCTAATCGACCAAACCCAACCACAAAAGGTCTAAATTTTGAAAGTTTACAGTATGCTTTGCAAACCATCTTAGAAGCACATGATAATTCTTCTTTTGTTCTTCATGAAAATTTTGAGGATGCAGTTGAGGAAGAGCTACAAGAAGAGGAGGATTCATATCCCCCTTGTTTCGGTCACTTGTCGAACAATATCTTCCAAGTGAATTACGAAACTATCCACCCCTACAACACAAGAAGTAAAATGCAAAATAAACCCCCTTCTGAAGTAAGTAAAAAGGTTCTTTCGAAACAATAAAAAAAAACTGAAATTAAACAAAGATTAACAGCCCCAATTTTAAAATATGATTTAATTGAAGATCTGAAAAAATTGAGGGATAATATTTATGCTTTTGAAATGCTAAAATTTCCCCTTATTTTGTAGAAAATGCTTCAAAGAATTGTTGAAAACAGTAAAAAGAACGATCCTAGAAGAAAAAAATCAACATAAATTGATTCAAATACAACTAATAATGTCCCATCTAAAAAGACATTTGAACCTCTAGACAAAAGGGACTTAGCAGAAAAAACTGTAGCAAATGTAGATAAAACTGTTTTAGGGACAACAACAAAAAATCAACAGAATTCTTCTGTTAACACTCGGAAAAATGCCCCCCCCCTTTTTGTTAACCTTTGAAATTTTTATTAGGAATGTACATAATTGTATGGTCGATTCTGATGCATCATCAAATGTGATGCCTCTATCTGTATGCCAAGAAATTAATGCAGAAGTTAAACCTTCTGATCTCAAAATCATTCAGCTAGATCGAACAAATGTTAAAGTAATTAGTGACCTTAAGAATGTGTTGATTAGACTATTATCCAATCCTAAATTTCATCAGATAATTGATATTATCGTTGTTGATATCCCTGGAGTTTATGGCCTATTTTTATGCAGGGATTGGTCAAAACAATTGCACGGTTACTTTGCCACATATTGGTCTCATTTGTGGCTTCGTGAAAATGAATATCCCAACAAAATCAGGATAAATAGAGGATGTTATGTCAAGCATATTGTAATGGATTTGAATGATACAAATGATCCTTTCATTACATCTGCAAATTGATTTGAAACATAGGGATTGAATACCTTCTTTGGTAATTTCATGACCGAAATTTCTTCTATCACTGATTCTGGGTAGCAATCTGAAGTTACAACTTATACTCAAACACCATCATTGCCAAGTATGCCAAGTACTCCTGATGACACACATATCTGGTCCTTATACTTTGGCAGATCCAAATCCAAAGAAGGAGTAGGTGATGGTTGTGTACTCATCGATCATGTAGGTAATAAGACTTTTATTTCTTGTTGATTAGAGTTTGAATGTACTAATAACATGGTCAAGTAAAAAGCACTTCTACAAGGACTTAGGAAAGCATTGGATATGGATGTGAAAAACTTGATAGTATTCAGTGATTCATAAATCATGGTCAAGAAGGTAAGAAATGCCATACACTATTTGTCACCACATCTGAAAATCTACCAAACTGAGGTATGGAGTTTGATGCATAAATTTTCAGCATTTAACATAAATTCCATTCCTATATTGAGTAATTCAAAAGTTTATTTATTGACCAATGTTGGTTCTAAACTATTGTCTGCTGAAGGTCTCTCCCCTAATGCATTTTCAATTGAACTATCGTTCAGGCAATCGATCCTTGATAACATCACAAATTGGATAGTATTTGATGATGACCAACAAATCATCAACTTTCGGCATATGGAAGACACCTTCCAAGGTGCAGTCATTGATGAAGGCACTCATGACGAGAACCTCTGAAACTTCATGGTAATATCTTATCCTCGATCTCCTGAATCGACGTATGAGGTAGTAAACTCTATCCCCAGATCTGTTGTGAGATTAGAGAAATTTTATGACTTGCATGATAAATTTAGGGGGACAGTAAATTGTAAAAATAACAATTCCTCTTTGATCTATGAAACAATTAATTTGGGAACAAGAGATAATCCTCAAAATATTAATCTGGGAAAGGGATGTTCTGAGCAAGAAAGATCCTCTTTTATAAATTTATTTAAAGAATTTAAAGAATTTCTTGCTTGGACGTATGATGACTTGAAAATATTTGACCCCAACATCATACAACATGTAATCCCTATGAAACCCCAGACTCATCCTTTTCAATAGAAATTGAGGAAGATGCGTCCTAAATTAGAACCCACAGTTAAAAATGAAATAAACAAATTACTAATTGCAAAGATAATTTTTTGGGTTAGGCACACGCAATGGGTGTCTAATTTAGTTCCTGTAAGAAAGAAAAGTGGTGAAATTCGACTCTGTGTCGATTTTTAGAACTTAAACCGGGCATATGATAAAGACAACTACTCTGTTTATCCAATGGAACAAATTCTAAAACATGTGTCTGGTTTCAAAAGACTATCTCTGCTAGATGGTTTTTCAAGATAGAACTAGGTCCTTATGTCTCCCTCAGAACATCTTAAAATCACATTTTGTACCCCATGGGGCACTTATGCCTACAGGAAAATGCCTTTCAGACTGATAAACGTCAACACCACTTTCCAGAGAGAAATGGATATTTCTTTCTGTGGCCTCATTCACCGGTCAGTCATGGTCTATCTCAATGATGTCACCGTCTTCTCTAAAAAAAAGAAAGATCACTTGTCTCACCTTAGGCTGTCCTAGAACGATGTTGGAAGTTTGACATATCTCTCAACCCTAAGAAATCAGTTTTTGCAGTAGAGCAAGGAAAGCTGCTTGGATTTATAGTGTCTAAGGATGGAATGATTATTGACCTCGAAAGAACCCAAGATATTCTAAACTCCCCCCTCCTTCCAAAAAATCCATGCAGTCCTTTTTGGGCAAGATTAATTTCGTCAGAAGGTTTGTCCCAATCTTCTTAGAAATGGTTAGACCGTTACATAATTTAATTAAAAAGGATGTTTTGTATCATTGGGGATCACAAGAAAGTCAATCTTTCGATTCAATTATAAAATAAAAAATAGAAGCCTCTTCCTTGATGAGTCCCAACTTTTCTCAGGATTTCACTCTTTGCACTTTTTCATTTGACCAATCTTATGTTGTTGTGCTTACACATAAAAACACTAAAAGAAATGAGATACCCATTTCCTTCATGAGCTCATATTTTATAGGAGCATATATTAATTACCCAATAGTATATCAACAACCATGTTGTTTTCAAAGCAGTGAAACACTTTCGGTCGTACCTATTGAAATCCATAACCAAGGTTATTGTTCCTTACCCTGCTGTGAGAAAGTTGTTATTACAAAAAGCGTTGGGTGAGAAAATGGCTAATTGGATGATGTCACTACAGGAATATTACCTTGAAATAATGCCTGGAAAAATTGTTAGAGGTCAAGGCCTATGTAAACTAGTGGTTGATTCAGTTGAATAACAAGAAAGTCAAATAAATACCTCTACTGTGAATCGACATAACAAAAAATAGATCAGTTGCGCACAAGCTACTGTCAATTCTTGGTATGAGAACCTTAAATTTTATTTAACGCATGGATCTTCTTCCCACAAGCTTGACCCTAAAAACACAAGAGCACTTAGGTTTAAATCTACTTCTCTCTGGTTAATAAATGATGTCTTATTTTGAAAGAACTTTGATGGGGTTTTCTTGCATTGTTTAGAAAAGGAGGAGTAAAAAAAAATGCTATCTGAACTTCATGCAAGAGAAGCCGGTGGCCACTTCGGTGGAAATACCACTGCCCACAAAGTGTTAAGAGTTGGGTACTATTGGCCTACTTTGTTTAAATATGCCCATACATTGTCCTGTAAATGAATAATCTGCCAAATGGTTGTAGGACGGGTAAAGAAGGCAACATTCCCTTTGCATCATATTACTGTATATACACCTTTTCACCAATGGGGCCTAGACATAATAGGACCAATTAATCCCTCTTCTTAACAACAACACAAGTATATCCTTATAGCAACAGACTATTTTACAAGATGGTCCGAAGTTGTACCTTTAAAAGTGGTAAACACAAGTTAGGTAATATATTTTTTGAACTCTCATATCATCACTCGATTCGACATTCCCAAATGTCTGGTTTTTTATAATGCCTCTTAAGTTTTGTCCCTTGATATGAATCTTTTTTCTCTCGAAAAAGGGATTAAACTGAAGTATTTTGCAAGCTATTACCCTCAAGGAAACAACTTAGCAGAATCAACGAATAAAATTTAATGATTATTATTAAAAGGACAGTTTCAGAAAATCACAAGAATTGGCACAATGCATTGTATAATGCACTTTGGGCTGATAGGGTAACCCCAAAAGCCTCTATTGGTAATTCCCCTATCTTCCTCATCTATGGAAGATAATCAATTCTCCCCTTGCACGTCTTCTTCCTTCCCTGCAATTGTCACATAAAGTTCAAGAAGAGAAGTGCACTCCTCTAGAAAATTGAATAAATGTCTTATTGAAACTAGAGGAAGTGAGAACACAAGCAAAGAAGAAACTAGATCAACACCAACAAATTGTAAAAAGATGGTTTGATTCAAATTCATCTTAAGATAGGAATTTTGATGTCATATATTTGGTTCTCAAGTGGGACAAAGTGTTATCCATGATTTTGGTCATCGGGATGATGTATTGATGATGGTGTACTGAGGCTCTTCATAAGAAATTTCTCTTGAGAAAAAGTTATTTTCATCTCTTCCAGAAAACTCATTTTTGAAGACTGTTTGAAGGTTACTAGTATATTTGCCTGCGAGAATGCATGATTCTCGCAGGCTGCCTTAAGCTAGGGTGCGAGAAGTTCGCACTGTGTTGAACTGCTAGGGTGAAAACTCTTTCTAAAGCAAGGAAAAAGATAAATTCTTGATGGTTTTAGAAGGGAATCTTCTAGAAGGATGAGATGGCATTCGAATGGTTATCCTAGTACTGGATTCCTTGATATTTTGGGATCATTCTTATCCAAGTAAATAATTCATTCTCTCCTATATATTGAGGGAATTCTCTTGGAGAAGGTTAAGCAAGAAGGTTAAGAAAAATTCATTGGAGAATTAGTGAAAGAATTGTGTGAAGGACTGAAGCTACAACAACTAGGAGACTCCAGCAAGTTTATCTAAAGGAGTTGATCTTCTTCATGCAAGTGAGCAAGTGTGTGTGTCAGAGCCAAGGGCCATTGAAAGGAAGTTTGCAAAATCAAGGCTCAGGTTGTAATCTTTACTTTCCATCAATATGATACAGTAATATGTTCCTTTCCCATAAAGCTAATTCCACTTTATTGTATAACTCCTTGATCATATACATAGCTTGACTGTTGAATAGATTGTGCTTTCTTCACTTTGGCTGGTTTGTGTTGTCTTGGTCTTGGTTGCATGAGAGAACTGGAGTGAAGAGGGAGCAACAAAGACCATAGGAAGCAATAATAAGGTATGTTATTTGTTCTTGCCTCCTATTTAATTCAATGGTTAGAATCTAGGGAAAGAGTCATATTCTATCTTGCTTTGTTCTAGATCCAGGTGGATCTAGGGAGATCGATTTATGTCCGGACTTACGGATTTATCCAATAACAAAATTGGCGACTCCACTGGGGATCAATCCCATTTTCTTTGTGGCTTTTGATATTTTCTGTGGCCATTTGCTCTGGTTTCATGTTTCTCCTGTCCTATCAATCTCTGAGTCTTCAGGATATCTTGATAGACCCTTTGAGTCCAGAGGCCTTTTTCAAAATTGCTTCATTTTTCAAATTTTTTATTATGTTCAGGCATTCTTGCACTGCACTGTATTGTAGCCTGCGAGAACTGGTAGAGTTCACACTCTGCCTTTAGGTTTCAATGTGAGGTTCTCACACCCTGCTCAAGGATCAGCTGCGAGAATCAATGATTCTCACACTGTGTAATATTGACTGTCTGCGAACACAATTTTTCAAAAGTTTGGATTTGAGTTTTGGTATTTCCAACTGCCCAGATTAGTTTGATTGCCTCTTAAAAGTTTCTTGGACCTTAGATTGATATCTTTCTTGTCTTTGTTTGCATGCATGAACAGTTTTATGATTTCAAGGCTTTTCTTTTCATTTTTAGCTTGACTTTCGTTTCTTGACTTTTCTTGGCAAAACCATTCTCTCTGGCTTCAGACTCTGAGTGTGTTTGATTGGTTGAGAACCAGTGATTGGTAGAAAGTTGAGTTTTTTGGTCTTTTCTTAGTTGCTTATTGTTTGAAAGGACAATTTTCTGTTGCATTTGAAAAGACTTAATTGGTTTTCTCTTTATTTTTGCTTTCGTTGAAAGAGTGGATTGGGTGTTTATCATTGCTTGTTCCTTTGCTTTTTTATTTTCTGTACTCTCATTGGCATAGTGAGGGTCCTTTTTGAAAAGTGAACAACATTTTTTCTTTCAAAAAATTCTTTTCATTTTAGAAAACATTGAAAATCAAATTATTGTGATTGCTGAAGTATTTGAGAAAGACACAATAGAGACTTGTCATTAGATAAGTGATTGTTTGCATTATCATTTTAAAGGAAATTTTGTATTGTAAGTTCAAGGTTGATCTAGAACACTTTCTCTCTCTCCCATACATAAGATTCATTGAACAAAAAGTGATATATTTCATTCTCATCCTTGCATTGTTGGGTCAGAGTCATACAACATAAGTTTCACTTTCGTTTCCTTTGAGTAAACAATAGCTCTTAATAACACTGCGTAATCATAAAATTTATCTAGCAACTCTTTTCTAGGGCTCTTTACACCAACATTTAGATAGGCTATCTCTTTGGAGTAGAAAGAGAGATACACTCTCCTAAAGCATAAAACACACAATAGCATCTTGTGTTAGGGAGTGTTAAATTCCATTTTCAACATCTTGTCCTGGAAAGCCCTTCTCACACAAGGGTCAAACACTAGGTTGCATTGATATTGGCAGAGTTACTTACCCTGCTTTATTGATATCAGTGTAGAGATTTCACGTATTATGGGGATCACTTGGAGGTATACCCACAATGATGAGTGGAAGCCTTTTGAGTTGATTTCAGGCTAGATACCCTACCCTTGCGTGTGGAGTGGACTGTCGACTGTCCCCCCAGGCTTTATTGTTGTTGGTGGTGACCTTGGTGGCCTTTCTCTCTAGGTTCTTATCCAAGGTGACTATGGAGGGGAAAGTCTTCACGGTACTTGGAATTGACATTGACCAAACTCACTCGGGATCCTTGGAGGGTATACCCACGATTATGTGTGGGAGATTGCACCAGGGTGTAAGTCCGTTAAGTAGGTCGTCAGCGTAACATTTACACCCTAGGCCCGCCCCTTCTGGTCTTGTTGTTGTGGCATTGGATTTCATCACCAACTAGTGGCTTCAAAATTAAAAGGTCTTGTTTTCCTGGTGATTGCTTGATAGATTTTGTTTACTAGCGCGTGTTGTTTGTTTCTCAAAGTTGACCATAGGATTTTCTTCGTGAAGTTTGTCACTCATTTACAATAGCTCCTCCATGTCATTCACGTAGAATGCAGGGTTTATCTCCATAGAATCTGGACGATTCTCAACCCTTGCCTACAGATACACTTGAGAGATCTCCTCGGAAAAATGAAGCCACAGTCGTCACCACCCCACAAGTGGAACAAACTGACTCTCTAGAACCTTTCCGAATTACTAATACTTGAGAGGACTTCCGACTTCACCCTGGTTCTGAGCGACCATTTATGTGACTGAATTCTTCTGGAGAATTAGTTGTTACATCTTCTGTATCACTCGTTGGGACTTTTCCCAGCATAGAAGGCCAAGATCCTTTTTGGTCTACAGGTGTTTTCCGAAGGGAACTTTTTGGTCCTGGTTCACCCGTGATTTCTGAAATTAATCCTCCTATGATTTCTGAGATCTCTAATATTGAGACAATATCGTTGACTACCACTTATCATTTTACTGTCCCTACTGAAATGGTCCATCTCACGAATACTACGAGTGTCCCAACTGGGTTCACTACGACTGGTCTTGCTCCTATAAACACGCAACCAACGCCCAATGTCACTCCAACACTACCACCCGGATACGGGGTGTTGAATGCTTCTTTTCCAACACCTCCGCAAACCCCATCCGGTTCTCCAGGTGGTCCTTCTTTTCCTAGGCACCCTATTCCCGGTTTTATTCCGACACTCCCTCAATTTCCTACAGGAAATTCTAATCCTAGTGGCACTATCCCGTCCATTACACCGAACTTGCAGATTCCCATTGGTGGACAAGGTGGTAGGATTCAATTTCCTCTTACTGGACATATTCCACTTACTACCTAACCTTCGATTGGAACACAACTTCCAGTTGGAACACCACCTATGATAGGGGGACCAACCCCACCTTTTGGACAAAATATACCTCCCTCTTTGGCCCAGTATTGGAATCAGATGATACAAAATCCTCCTCAAACGACTGGGGGGCAGCAGTTGCCTGTCCCTACTGTAGACCAACCATATCCAGGTATACCCAATCCTATTTGGGGTATGAATGCTCAAACTCATGTCCCCACTCAAGGTTACAATCCCTTGGGCTAATATCCTCACCAGCCACCACCGAATCTTCCCGGGTCTTCCCATTATGCGCAGACCAATTACGGTCCTACTGGTTTGTTGACAAGGCTTCCACCCCAAAGTCACCAGTACCCGTAGGTGAATCGAAAGTTACCTTTTCTTGCTACTTTGGATTTGCCAAATTTGTCTAGGATTTTAAATGATCCTATTTGTCACTCTCCCCAATGGCCTGTTATTCTAGCCAAGCTTCCATCGAACATTCCTAAATTTGATGGCAAAGTGGGAGAGGACCCAAAAAATCACTTTATGACTTTTCACCTATGGTGTTCATCCAACTCATTGATGGATGACTCTATTTGTTTACGTCTTTTTCAACGAACCCTTACCAGTTCTGCTGTGAAGTGGTATATCGAATTTCCATGAGGTTTCTTCTCTTATTTTAACACCCTAGCTATGGCTTTCCTTACGCATTACAAGTTACCAATTTGTTATGATACCGGGACTGAGATTTTGACTTCCTTCAAACAGACTAAAGGCACTCATATATCAGATCATATCCATGAGTGGCGAAGGAGACGACGTCTCATAAAACTTGAACTCCCTGATCAGTTACTGGCCGAATGGTTTACAAAATCCTTTGTGAACGAAATTGGTAAGGACATTTCCATGGGTGGCGTTGTCACGGAGGAGAAGGCTATAAGTCATGATCAATATATTGATCTTGTTTATTTGCAAACGGGAACACTTTATGATTTATTACCTGAATTACCTCTCCCTAATACTTCCAACACTTCAACAGCTCTAGCTGCCTCACATGCAGCTGATGGTGTGATTGGTACTGCCTAAGCACAATCACATTTTGTTTCAAGCACAAACCCTAAATCTTCTTCTTCTAATGTTCAAAATTCTCCCTCTCCTTCCACTCCCACTGGAAAAACTTCTGAGGTAAATGTTGTCCAATCTACCCCAGTCGGTAAGAACAAATCAAAAAAGGGGAGAGGCAAGAATAAGGAGGGCAAAAATAATAATCAAGCAGAGCAAACTAAAACCACTCCTGTTGAAGATCGGGATAAGTGCAAACCCCGATACCCTTGCCTTATCTGTGGTGACGATCATTACATGAAGGATTGTCCATGACGTGCCGAGGTCACTAAGTTCCTTCAAGGAACTCCAAAATCTTCTACACTGACTGTCCTGTCCCAACCCTTCCCGTCTCAACAACAGGCTCAGTTGGTCATTCACAACCAACCCTCTTCTTCTACCACAACATATGTTCTGATGTGTACTAGTGATTCTAAGAAGAACAACATTGCACTCACGACTCGAGATAAAGATTATTCTCCATCCAAGGAGAAGGTTGACGATTTACCTCCTACTTTAGTACAACCCTCTCCTGCAACTCCACCTAATAATGGTCCTCTTCATCTCGAACGACCGAGCCTTGATACAGTTCTGTGACCACCCCCAAAAGGTGTCGTTAGGAAATCGGCTTTCAATCCTCATGCTCGTGCGGCCCAGAACTACAATATTGTTGAAGATCTGGCCCAGGCACCTTCAGCGATGTCAGCCCTTGAAGTCCTTCAATCTTGTCCTGCACAATGGAAGGCCCTGTTGAAAGCTATAGGTGGAATTGACCCAAAAAATACGAATTTGATAGTCTTTGACTTGGAATATCACATTCTAAGGTTACCTTTTCAAATACAAGTTGTTGTCTCTGACAAGAACATGTGTTGAACTCTTATCGATGAGGGTGCCTTGACTTGTGTTATGTCTCTTGCTTGTTGGGAATCCATTGGCTCTCTTCCTTTGAATGAATCCTAGAACAGTCTTAAAGCCTTCAATGGCTCTAGTTTTAAGCCCTACGGTGTTCTTCCTTCGTTGCCAATCACGTTAGAAGGTAAAATGGTCCAAGTAGAAGTGGAAGTATTTGACACTCCTCTTGATTATAATCTTTTGATTGGCCATAGCTGGATCGATTCCATGCACGCCATTGTGTCAACACTTTTCCGTGTAGTACATTTCCCTCATCAAGGAAAGGTTGTTACGGTTGACCAACTTGCATTTTTCAATTCTGATACCCATACTGGCAACGTGCCATTTATTTCTAAAACCCCACCGAGTTATGAGAATGTCGGTGTAGGCCTTTTAAAGGACTCCTCGTTAATGGATACTTTTCCCATTCCACCACCCGATGTTCCACGCCCGTCAATTGCTTCTATCAACATGATCTCCACCGTGCCTCATGAACTTCCTACGTCTCACGACCCCTGGATTGTCCTTGACCCTAGAGATCATCTTTGTTTCAGTGACGCAATGTCGTTAAGTCCGGTTGAATCCGCCTACCAAGCCATTCAATCGGCAACACCTTCTACCCCCTCTCTTGATGAGTTTCTCCTGATCCTTTTCGTGTTATTTTTCCCACTGATGAGATGATCATGTCCATCATGGAGGACACCCCTTGGGATGATGGGCATCATCATTCCATACTCTTTCTGGAACAACACACTCTTGAGAACTATCAACGGATTTCGCCTCCGTCGACCGTTGTTGTCATCTCGATGGTTCCCGCGACTACACACGATGTGTTTGCTGAAGGGAACTTAAGTAATATCTCACCCACGATTCCCATTGACATATCCATTAAACCTAGGATTGTTGAAAATGTCCATATTGGAGCTTCATGTTCTTCCGCCGAAATAGTCACCTATACATCTCTTTTCAAATAATTTCGTGACATATTCTCTTGGAGCTACAAAGAAATGCTAGGTATCGACCTGTTGACGGGCGAAAATGACCGTCCGTCAATTAAGAGAGTGGAACCGGTCCGGGGTTGTCTAATAACCCAAGCCGTTTGGAATGGACCACTCTGACGGGTTTAACGGCTCCGTTGGCCGCCCTAAGGTTTCCTAAGGAAGCCGAAGAGGAAAACTAATCTAAGTTGAGTGATCTAACTAAACTAAATAAGCAAAACTAACTACAA
>ML788683.1:5310-31795 GCA_009831015.1 Picea engelmannii | reverse complement strand
CAAGCATTGTGGACAACACTTGTCTCAAGGGGAGGGGCATGTTAAGCCCTAATATTGGCTCATTACCCCTTAATTGGGGCATATTAGATTAGTAATGCTATTTTATTTATGTCGACTTTAGGCCATTAGTTGTAATTTAGATTGGTAATGTTATTTTAATTATGTCGGCTTTAAGACATTATTTGTAATTATAGCTCCTAGTCTCCTATATATACCAAGGAGACATTTTCATTTTGAATCATCTTGTACTTGAATATTTAAGTGGGGTAAAAGGAGGTTGCCCCATCAAAGAGGCTTATTATCTAAAATTATCTTTTTTTCAAGGCGTTGAGTACTTTTCCCGAGGTTTTTATATGCTATATTGATGTTTGGTTCTTAACGGACACCCCTATTCATCATTTGAAGCCAGTTTGGAAAGTCCATTTGTCTCTCATTCAATTTCCTACAAGGTCATTCCCTGTATCATATTTGAGTCAATGCTGCCAAATCATTGGTCGTGTCATTCATATGTTCAAGAGAAGTCCATCTGAAACCTATATTGAGTCGGCCATCTGCAGTTATCCATTCTCTCTGTGTCGGCCTTCCCTGTGTCCAGTCCAATTCACATCATACTTTGTTTCACCTTAAAAATCTGTTACTCATTTCATGTCATTGATGGGGGATACATCAAGGCCCTCCTGTGATGAGTTTTTTTCCATCGACTTCAACTCATTATCCGGAATCAAGACTTAGAAATTATTTGGTACCTTGGAACTTGCATGCCTCAATGGCAGGTTTCCTCACTTTCGACAGTGGGTTCACATCATTGACCCCTGATCGAAATATTCCATAATATGTTCGACTTCAAATCATTTATTCACACTCGATGGATTGTACTAGAGTACCTTTGGAGTCATTGACATCAATGGTGATTTCCCTCGCACTTGTTAACTGTTTCATCAATGACCGGTAATCAAGTGGTTTCTACCATGTTTGACTCCAAAACATGTAATCACATGGTTAGATTCATACTTTGGGCGACGAGATTGAAGACCTTGGATATCATCTTTGTGATACAAGTTGTGATGGAGTATGTATAATTTGCGACACATAGATCCACTATGTATGTCTCGTGGCTATGTCATCTTAATTTGAAATTTCTCGCATAGATCCACAGTTTATTCCGGTGGCTATGCTATATTTTGACGGCATGGATCCACAATGTATGATTGGTGGACATGACCCATGTCTATAATGTCATCAGTCTGTGATCTGAGTATGGTAATTCCTACCTCAGAATTGGTATATATGATATTCTGCAAATGCTTGGTTGTTCGCAGGTTTCCGATTAGGTGTGCTCCTGGTTCCCGACACACACATGCCGCTTACAAAGTCTTTAGGCTATCACTAGTTCTAACCTCATACTTTGGGGGGCATTTTGTTACCCATGATTTTGGTCATCAGTATGATGTATTGATGATGGTGTACTCAGGCTCTTCATAAGAACTTTCTCCTGAGAAAAATTGATTTTCATCTCTTCCAGAAAACTCATTTTTGAAGACTGTTCACAGGATACTAGTATATTTGCCTACGAGAATGCATGATTCTCGCAGGCTGCCTTAAGCCAAGGTGCGAGAAGTTCACACTGTGTTGAACTGCTAGGGTGAAAACTCTTTCTAAAGCAAGCAAAAAGATAAATTCTCAATGCTTCTAGAAGGGAATCTTCTAGAAGGATGAGATGGCATTCGAATGGCTATTCTAGTACTGGATTCCTTGATATTTTGGGATCATTCTTATCCAAGTAACTAATTCATTCTCTCCTATATATTGAGGGAAATCTCTTGGAGAAGGTTAAGCAAGAAGGTTAAGAAAAATTCATTGGAGAATTGGTGAAAGAATTGTGTGAAGGACTGAAGCTACAACAACTAGGAGACTCCATCAAGTTCATCTAAAGGAGTTGATATTCTTCATGCAAGTGAGCAAGTGTGTGTGTCGGAGCCAAGGGCCATTGAAAGGAAGTTTGTGACATCAAGGCTCAGGTTGTAATCTTTACTTTCCATCAATATGATACAGTAATATGTCCCTTTCCCATAAAGCTAATTCCACTTTATTATATAACTCCTTGATCATATACATAGATTGACTGTTGAATAGATTGTGCTTTCTTCACTTTGGTTGGTTTGTGTTGTCTTGGTCTTGGCTGCATGAGAGCACTGGAGTGAAGCGGGAGCAACAAATATCATAGGAAGCAATAATAAGGTATGTTCTTTTTTCTTGCCTCCTATTTAACTCAATGGTTAGAATCTAGGGAAAGAGTCATATTATGTCTTTCTTTGTTCTAGATCCAGGTGGATCTAGGGAGATCGGTTTGCGTCCGCACTTATGGATTTATCCAATAACACAAATTCCACGAGGGTAAGGGGGAACATACAAAGTTCCAAAACCCATGGCTGGGACCATTTGTAATTTCTAAAAAATCGGGCCCCATATCTTTCTAGCTGCACAATTTGGATGGACAACCAAAAAATTTCTCAGTGAATGGCCAAATCCTCAAGAGGTATTTCACCTGATAATTCTTGTTTCACCCTTCTGTAAATATTTTGATGTTTTCTTTTTGTTTTTATTTTGGTTCTATTCATTTTTCTTAATTATGATTTGTTTTCTAAAATAGTTATGTCTGAGTCACCATTACATTTGTGGAAGGGAATCATAATTCTCATTCATTAGTAGCAGTTGATAACTCCTCAAACACTTGAGCAATAAATGCTAAAACTTAGATCAACAGAAGTAAGTTTATGTTCAAATCAATGTTTTCGGTTTCTCATTGAAATTACAAGAAGACGCGATTATCATTAACAAACTTCTAATGTTGTCCCTATTTTAAGGAAAACAACTCAATTGTACCTTCCTGTCCTCAAGATGGTTTCCTAACAAAAATCCAAGTTTCCAAATCGTGATGAAGGTCATTGAAACAGGAGAATAATTTGTAAATGATCAAAATTTTCATTCCAAACTGTGATATTTTCAGTATCACCCTGCCCTCTTGATAATTATGAAGTTCTGGAAGTTATAAACAAATTCTAGAGGGTTGAAAACACATTAATGTGTGGGAAGTGTTTGTAAACCCGCCGAGACACTGAACAAGTCTACTGGCAGTGGGTAAATGCATGCATGATACCAAGGCAACTTCAACGGGGTACTGAATAGGCCTACTAGCAGCGAAGCAATGCCAAGTTAAGAAGATCCTCAGGTATGTATTTTAATTTGATCAAGTGTAAAGATGTTCCATATCATGAATGGATGACTCTTGGATAGGATAGAGGTACTAGAATGGGTTAAATGACATCCCTTCCAAGGCTATGGATGCCTGCTGGCAACAGTGGCCCTGCCAACAGTATTGAAGTCAACTACATAAACATCGCTACACTCGTAATATAAGTTAGATGTCAGATTACATTTTTTGTTTAGACATAAATACATCTGATGATAAACTACGTTATTTCTGATTTATGATCAAAATGCTTGACCTGTTGTTAACTATTTCTAAAAATTCATTTCATCTGACTCACCCTAACACGAATTTTCTGGTGATGTAGAGATAACTTCTTCGCCCAGTATGTCGCAATTGTCAGCAACCACCAATAATTTTTTATTCTTGTTACAATCAAAGTTCCCACAAAGAGATTATTTCTTTCTGTAGTTGCCATCACCTTTCATTTGTAAATGTTTATGTTTCAAATTTTTGAAGTGATGATTGGGTTAAGCTTACCTTATTGAGTTTTTGTTTGCATTTTCATTTGTCTTGTTTTAAATTCATGACTGTAAGAATGATTTTAAATATAAAACTTGGGTCTCAGTTTCATATATTTTACCTTATAAATATCGTTTTAAAGGCACCCATATATGGTTAAAACTCAAGTCTTATGAACTTATTTATTAATCCACCATCGAAATCTTTATGTATTATGGATATCATGACTGCATTGGTTCTATAGTTGATCGTTGAAACAATTTGTGAAATGTTTGAGCCCACTAAAATGTTGGTTTAACATTTCATATAGTTCTCATGAGTTCATCTGTTATATCATCATTCATGACAATTGGTACAGGCATGCTATACCTACATTTTTCAATTCACTTTGTTGGCTTGAGCATTAATGAGATCATTCATTATGCGAATTGGGGTTTTGTACTATGGAGAGTTTTTCATTCATCGTGGGTAGTGGCTCGTAGTTTTACGAGCTCTCTATTTTTTTCATTTTCCCCAACTCTTCTTTCCAAGTTATGATAGTCCCCAAACTTTGGAATTTTCATGCCATTACATTTCACACAGACCTCTCTCTGCTCCACGTCTTCTGGAAGACGAAAAATACACCCTGTGGTAGCTGTTGTATCCTTTTCACAGTGGCATTGGAACTTGTAGCTCGTATCGAGAAGAACGATTGCCAAGCTCTTTTGTCCCATGATGACACCATATATGACCTGAAGGCTCATGTGTGGGATGTGTTCCTCAAGAAGTTCGAACACTACAACCTCTCGATTGCACAGGCTTTTGCACATACTTTTGACGGTTTTAGGGCCAAGGTCGGGGATGTACAATTAGAAATAATAGAGGATTTCATAAGCAGGGTTACAAGACTTCCATTGAAAGGAGAAAAGTGGTTTAAGAATATTAAAATGGATGATTTTCCATGGAGTTTATTCATGGTTTCCCGTAAATCCACTTGTTGTCCAAAAGGTATTCCCATTTCTTTTCTCAAACCTAGATGGCAAAGTATCTTTTTAATTTTGAAACGGTTTATCACATGTGAAGGCCGGTATGGATTGGTTTTTCTGTACCACATTCATTTGCTTATGTTATTCAGAGGGTTCAAGTTGAACATGTCATTTTACCTATTAATGATCCTTTACAAAATGTCTAAATTCTATAAACGACAGGGTATGATTTCTCTGTCGAGTCTGTTCCACCATGGGCTCATTAAGATCCTATTGGTGTCTCGCCTGTCACGAATCGGTGACAATTGGGAGAGTTTTATGAGCCAAAATGGCTTCACCCAGGTCAACGATATGGTCAACCCTCATCTAATTGTAAACCCTAATTTGGAAATACCAGTGACCGAACTCCAGGTCTTCAATTCACTTGATGAATCTGAATTAAATGAATCGGCTTCTATTGTTGATGAAACCCCTGTGGATAAGAAATTGTCATGTATATTTTCACCCAAGAAATCTTTGGAATAGGTAATTGGTGAATTGAAAGGGAAAGATCACCCTATTCCCATGAACGAATCTAATTTGAATAATAATGATAAACATGTTGTGAAGAAATTCTGTAAGGGAAAGAAACAACAAAGATTGGATTTAAATTTTAGGAATAAGAATGATGGTCGATTGATTTCTAGGAAATTAAGAAATCAAAAGAGTGATCATCTGATCTCGATCACTACAATTGAGATCAATGATCAGTTTTCAGACCAAGAAATAAATGATTTCTTAGCTCGTGAAGACCCAAAAAATCAGTGTCCCAGGAAAGAGGCTATTACCCAGGTTGAACAGTATCACTTTGTTTCTAAGTTACCCCCATGTCTCAGAGGCAAAGAAGGGTTTGCAGGTATTAGTGATGACCTATACCAAGCCATAGAGAAAAATGAAGTACCCATTGTCGATTTTATTCCATGTCACTCTAACATTGCCTCTATGCACTGCAACAATTTCTTAGATTGGATAGAATGTTATTATAGAGATATTCCACTCTTACAGGCTCAAGTTAAATTCTTGACTTCTCAGAATGCTTTATTGGAATGAGAGAACCTAGAATTGAAGGCACACACAGAGAGGAAAAATAAAAGATTCAAAACGGATGGGAATATAATCATTAAAAATACAACCAGTTTAAAGTCTATCATAAATTCTAAACTATCAGTTCCTTCTTTGGCTAATTTCTAATGGTAAAACGATTTTGTTTTGATTTTATTTAATTTTTTTTATGAAGAATTGAAATAGGGAGATATAATTTGATTTCTTTTGCTAATAATAATACTAGCTACAAAATCTATGACTATGTAGCTAGTCTATTTTGAATAATAATTAGTATTGTTATCTGAATATCAAATCTGTTTTACTATCTACAAGAAATGGATGATTATGATGTTGATTGCATGGAGAAAACACCTTGAATCATACACTCAATTATTCATTATTTTTATAACCCTAATTTTCACCAGACATGCTTACATGGCCTAAGGCCATCTCAGATTCCTTCTTTTCCAAAACACTACTAAACAACTCTTCTTAAAAACCCCTTTTATAAAGCCCCATGTGCCTTGCTTCATTATTGCACACGTGTACATGCTAACTGACTCAAGACAACCCACATGTACCTACAAAAGCACAGAAAAAGGAAATTTGTTGACGAAACACACAGCTTTGGGTAAGTTAAGTAAACCTTTCGGCCATGCATGGCTGGTCACTTGACCAAATACCTAGCTTCTTCTAGCGTATAAAAGAAGGGCTAGGGGTCCCATTTTAAAGGAGGAGAATCATAGTAAGGAAACTATACCCGATTAAGCATTCCCTTTGTCCCAACCTTTAGCCATCCTTGTGCAAAGAGAAGTATAGATCAAAGTAGTTGGAATACAGTGGAAGAAGAGACCAGGACTGGGATCAAGGAGAAGTAGCCGAATTTATCATTGTAAGGTATCATTGTGAAGTTAATAAAATAATTGCTTTTTCCATCCTGCCATATGATATTGTCATTATTGGAATATTGATTGTATGATTGATTAAATCTCTAACCCGTTAGTTCATAGATCAAATTCATGTGGAGTTATTTGTTTGTCTTTAGTGAATGTAGTCTAGCATTGGTAGGAGAGTTACAGTCAAAGAATGACCAAGCACGAAAAGGGATTGACATCAAACACGAAAAATAAGGTACATCAACTTAATATCTTGAGCCTTGTATTTACATATGAGTAATGGAGGTTTACGCATGGGATGATGGTAAAAAGTAAGAATCTTTAGTCCATTTCTGCATGCATGATAAAACCCTTAGTGCTATTCCGTAGGAGGGATTTCCCACCCACAACAGAATTGGCAAATCCATTAGGGATCTCTAGGGTTTCTGGGAATGTTTTTTCTTGGGTGTTTTTAAAAAATGGTTTCATTCCTTATTTTTAAAGTTTGTGCAAAAGTTTGAGCTTGCAGAGTTTCTGGTCCTCCATACTAGTTATCTATGTTTCTTTGCTTGACAACATTTTTTTTGAGACCCACAAAGGTACATGTGGCCTGTATAAGGTCTAAATGCATGTACCCATGCCCTACCTTCCCACAACCCGCGTGTACACGCTAGCTGAGGAAGTGTCAGTCGCGTTTATGATTCTAGAAGATTTCTTTTAGAGAGGTAGACATCCTCTCCCCTATTAGAAATAATCCTTCTCAGGGGTTTTCTAGAACTCTTTGTAGTCTTTGTTGTTTGTAGTCTATAGCTTAGGTTTCACCTCAGATTGGTTTGTTCTATGAAGTTTTCCTTGAATTGTTTTCTTTTTGTTTCTTCTGTTAAAGTAAGTGTCTGAGTCTTCAAGAGATCCTAGTTCTTAGTACTAGTAGTCTCTTCCTGGGCTTGATTGCTTGGATTTTCATTTGTCCTAGAGTTTTAGAGATACACGTGGCCTGTATAAGGCCTGCACGTGTGTACACATGCCCTGACTTTACATAGCTCGCGTGCATACGCTTGTTGTTGAACTGTTAACAGTGTGCTTGTGCAGAAAATTCTTGTTTAGGGAAAGGCAGACATCCTTTCCTTTGACAAGAGTTATACCTCTCAAGTTTTTGGGTCTCTGTCATAGCGGTCAGTAACTTAGGTTTGATCACAACAATAGCTTTATTTTTTTTCATTAAGAAGTTTTCTTCAAAATTTCTTTTCATAGGGTTTTTAGACAAGTGTGAGAGTTCAGTTTTAATTTGCTTGTGTTTCATTTTTAAAAGTGACTCTTTGCGACCTGCTCTTAGGCCAGAAGTTTTATTGGTCTTTATTTGTTGATATTTTTCCTTTCTTCTTTGCGAGCATTCAAATAAATAAAAAAACTTTTATTTCTTTGTTTGGTTAAATAGTGTTGGTTTGCATTAGTAACCAGGAAAAGTCTTTGATTTCATAAGTTCTTGATGGTTTAATTAGATCATAATTAGCTCGTAGTCGAGTGAAATCCTGATTTGAGTTTGTTTTTTAAAGATCTTAGATTTTTTTTTTTAGTTTGAAAAGTTGTTTTCAAGAAGAAGTTATTTTGTTTCCAGCTTTCTGTTTATTTATTTTTCGTCTTTCAAACATTACTAGTTTCACTTTCATAACCTTTGAATTAAGACAAGCCATAAAAAATAATGCTAAATATAAAATTCATTAGACTTTTTATGTTTGTAGGGTCAACCAACTAGTTTAGGGTTAGGGCCTTGAATTTGGTTGGAGAGGAAACTCTTCAAGGCCATTAAATCAAACATTGGAGTCTGAGTTAGGGAGTGTCCAATTCTAGTATCGTCAAATTTATCTGGGACCCCCCTCTAACACAGGGGCTAAACACAAGGTCGTGTGTGTAAAGGTAGTGGAGATAACCCCTCCAAAGCTGGACCAATCGTGGTGGAGAACAGATATAGAAGGCTTGTCTTGGGATTCCGTCGATTGCATTTTCCATGGAGCTTTGTGGGTCTTGAATCCATTCGCGGTCCTCAGTTTTCTTCCAGACCACTTGCCTTCAATACTCTTGATAGGTTTCAGGCTCAATACCCTACTCATTGTGGTCTACTTGACTGTCGACTATACCTGCCTGGTGACTATTCGTGCGCTGGCAACCTAGTTGCCTATATTTTTTAGAGACATACATAGGTGACTGTGGGGGTATACCACGGTACCTAGGACATACATCGGGCCACTCTTTGCAGAGTATACCCAGAGGGTGCTTCCATGTTCGAGTTTCACTTGCACCAGTAAGTTTCTCTAGTGTTGGTTGTTATAACTGTTCTTCCAATTAGTTTAGTATTTGCTTGTTTTATCTCATAGGGATTTTCCTAGTGTGTGTTGTTTTAAACGAACAGAAAGACCTAGTGTGTCTTTGATCTTCTCACATAGTGGAGGATCATGAGCTCCACTACTCCTTTCACACAGAGTGTGACTGGCCACTGCTCCTTTCACACAGAGTGCGACACACACTCTAGGGGAAGGGAGCTCTAATGCTCCTCTGCAAGGATCCATGGGGGGCACTTCAGCTCCTTTTAACACTTTTCCTTATGGGGGAGGTCATATACCTTCTTCATCCCCTTCATTCGGAGGTACCCACTAGCAATCCATCGGGCCAAACATACACTATAGTTCAATTGGAGTAGGGAGTCAAGGACCACCTTCTCATAATATGCCGGTAAGCTCGACACCATTTTCTTTGTTTGGTGTGTTTGGTAACAACACTTTCTTGTCTGCTTCTTTTCCGATTGGGGGAAACCCCGGTTATGGCCAACCTAATCCTATGCAGGGTACTATTCCTTCACAGGGGGTAAACCCAGGAACTTCTTCTGCATTAGGACCTTGGAATTCTTGGCAAGGATCAGTTCCCTTGTCAAGAATGTCGATCTGGGGAAATTCGTTTCACAACCAATGGAACCCCAGACAAGGTACTATGTCTATGCCCATGGGATCGACATGGGGAAAACCTTCCCAAAGTCCTCTGAATGTATTGCATGCCCAACCATCTACGTCCTATTTTGGGAACCAGCCGATGATGTCTCCTCACATGCAAAATCCGTACGCTGGTCATGGCCATGGTTTTTACCAGAACCCCAGCCAACAACCCAACTTTTCCTGACAACTTGGTGCCAGTCAAACTCCAGGCCCCTTTTTCCATGGTTATCACCAAAAACCCAAACTACCTTTCCTGGCAACCTTGCATTTTCCAGACTTAACAAGGTTGTTGAATGACCCTATCTGTCATGATCCACGTTGGCCCCCTATGTCGATGAAGTTGCCTTTAGACATACCAAAGTTTGAAGCCAAACCTAACAAAGATCCAGGAGATCATGTGACAACCTTCCATCTTTGGTGCTCGTCTAACTCATTGAAAGACAAATCCATACAGTTGTTATTGTTTCAATGTACTCTCATTGTGAGTGCCACAAAATGGTACATTGAGCTCGACCGATCAATATACTCTTCCTTCAGAAAATTGGAAATGGCTTTCCGAAACCATTTCCAATTACCTGTGAGATACGACGTTGGCACAAAATTGATAGCCAATTTTGAATAGACAAAAGTGGACCATATCTCTGATCACATTTGAGAATGGAGATGTCGAAAGAGTTTAATTAAGGTGCCAATCCCACCAACATTCCTTCTCGAGTGGTTCCTTAAGTATTTGGTCCCACAGTTATCCAAAGACGTCATGACGTCGAGAGTGTTTTTAGAAGAATATGCCATCATGATATCTCAACATCTTGAGCTAATCTACTCTCAGTTTGTTTTATTATACGAGATCTTTCCAGATATGCATTGCTCAATACTTGATAAAACCAGACAGAGAGATGGACCACATGTCGATGGTATTGTTGGTTCAGCACAAACAAATCCCGCTAAACAATTGACGAATCAATTGCAACAATTGTCTATACAACACACAACGGCCATCCAAACTATTGTTTTGGATGCTCCCCCTACCCAAACATCGGATGTACACACAGTGCAATCGACAAATCCAAATGCCACCCAACAACTTGATGGAAATAAAAAACAATGAAAGAAGGGCAAAGGGGATAAGAAACCCACTAATAATGCTGGCAGGGGAAACACTGAGAAATGTAAGGCAAGGTATCCATGCAACTTGTGCGCGAAAGACCACCCGACCCACCAATGTCCTTGGCTTGCAGAGGTCCAAAAATTTGTGACACAACAACAACCTGCCATGTTAACCAATCCATTTCAGCATGGGCAAAACCTAACCTTAGCCTCTACAAGAGTCAAAGGGGGCAATCAAGGACCCCCTCCATATTCAAATAATCCAGCATCTGCGAATGTGTATATGATGAAAGGTGATGCTTTTATATCGATTAGAGCGCATGAATACAATAAACCAAGAACTTCTGAGAAGGGAAAAGAAGCTGAAATCCCATCTCTTCCTCTCTAGATCAAGAATACTTCGGGTGAAACAATGACACACATCCCAAAAGGGGCATTCAAGAAAGATTCTCACAACCCAAACACAAGGGCCTCCCAGAACTGTTCTGTGGTGGAGGATTTGTCTCAAACCCCTTGTGCGATGTCCTCTTTGGAGGTCCTCCAAAGCTACCATTCCCAGAGGAAAGCTTTGTTAGCTTCTTTAGGATCTACTGAGACTTGTAATCTGGGTAGCCGAAGTAGTGTACTCTTTAGTCCAGCAAGCTTCGGATGACACCGATCCAATTCCTACATAAGAGTTAGATACAATTCCAGAGCCTATTTGGGATCAAGGTTCTCTCATTGATATCGATGTGTTAGACTTATTCTTTCCCTCCAATGAAGCAATAATTGAAGCAATGACTAGTCTAGCCAAACCCTGGGATGATCTCCATCACAGATCGCACTTCCTCCTAGAGTTGAGAAGAATCAAAGTAGGAGAATTCACCTTGACTATGATTGGATATAGGTCTTGTCCTATTAATCCCTTAGCTACACATGATTTTATGCCGAGGGTAATATGGCAACTATCACTGAAACTATACCGATTAATATCTCCGGAATCCCTGGCATCGTGGAGAATGCTTTTGCATCGTGGAGAATGATTTTTTCGGAGCTGACTATTCCTCTGAAGAGATTCAAATCTACACAGATCGTTTTAAATAATTCTGCGACGTTTTTACCTGGTCTTATGAGGAAATTCTAGGAATTGATCCAAAAATAGTCGAACATGAAATAAAAAATTATCCTGATGCCAAGCAAGTTTGGCAGAAGCTTTATCTAGTTAATCCCAGGAAAGCAACAACCGTTAAGGTTGAAGTTGAAAAACTGCTAAAAGACAATTTTATCTATCCTATCCATTTGACCCAATGGGTGTCAAATCCCGTGCCTATCAATAAGAAACAGGGCATGATTCACGTATGTACGGATTTTTGGTATTTGAATAAGTCCTGTCCAAAAGATAATTTTTCCACACCATTCATCGAACAGATAATTGATGAATGTGCAGGTTGTGAGACCTTTTATTTCATGGATGGTTTTTTAGGATATAATCAGATACAAATCAAACCCGAAGACCAACACAAAACTGCATTCATTTGTACATGGGGTACATTTGCCTATCGTAAGATGCCTTTTGGCCTCAAAAATGTTGGAGCTACCTTCCAGCGGGCCAAGTATTTTTATTTCCATGATCTGAAGCATATAGTCAAGGCCTATTTAGATGATTTATCATCTTGATCTCGCAAAATAACAGATCATCTGACACACCTCCAACTTATCTTTGAGCAATGTCACTACTTCCAGATTCACTTGAATCCAAAAAAGTGCAGCTTTTGCGTAACATCAAGATGTTTGTTAGGTTTCATAGTTTCAACAATACGGATCATTGTCGGTCCTCTCAAGGTTGAGGCAATAGTTCAGTTGTCTCCCCCACGCATAATCCTTCAACTTCAGAGTCTATAGGGTAAGGAGAATTTTTTAAGGCATTTCATCGCCAACTATGCCAAGATCCCAAAGGGCTTTATACGCTTACTAAATAAAGATGTTCCTTTTCATTGGGATGATTCCGCTCAATGCTCCTTCAAAGTGTTGAAACATGCCCTCACAACTTCCCCTCTCCTTTGGCCACCCAACTATAACAAATATTTCTTATTATACCTGGTTGTAGCAGAGTCAAACATCGACATGGTCTTAGTTTATGAAGATGATTTTCTCTCAGAATATGCGATCTATTACTTGAGTCGAGGCCTCGTCAGACCGGAACTCAATTATTCTCATATCGAAAAACTTGTGTTGGCAGCAGTCCATGTTGTTCAACGGTTTTGTCATTATGTTCTGTCTCGCAAGATCATCGTCATTGCTGTTGTGAATTCGTTTCAATACATGTTGCCACAACAGTTAATAGGTAGAAATATCAGTAGATGGATAGTCATCCTCCAAGAATTTGACTTAGATTTCGTTTCGATGAAATCCAAAAGGTCACTGGTCTTCGCAGAACTTATTTTGGAACTTCTGGTTGAGTCAGGTGATGTTATGCCCAAAGAATCGCCTATCAAAGGAGATATGTTTTTGATCGCATCTTTGGATCCCTGGTACAGAGGTATACTTTTCTATCTCCAGACTTTGAAGTACCCCACCTTTGCTTCTCATGATGAGCGTCGCTATATATGCCATCAGGCTAAGAATTATCTCATACTTGACCATGGAAGTCACTTTCAGAACCAGATGATGACCGAATTAACATCAAATCTTGGGTTGCGGAAAGAACATTCATCACCCTACTACCCCCAAGAAAATGGTTAGGTGGAAGCTGTAAATAAATCTCTTAAGACCATTCTACAATGAACGATCAACTCGTCCAAGTCAAATTGGCATTTGATGTTATACTGGGCATTATGGGCTTACCGAACGTCGGTTAAGACTACAACTAGTTTCTCACATTTTCAACTTGTTTATGGGCTGGAAGTAGTCTTGTCTATAGAATGTCAGATCCCTTCCCTAAAATTGGCAATACAGTTCCTTCCAGACACTTCTCCACTTGAAGAATGGTTATTATACCTTGAGCGGCTCAATGAGAAGAGTCGTGATGCAGCCTTGGCCAACGAGTCTCACAAACAAAAATTCAAGTGTTTGTATGATTGGTCCATTTGTCCTCGTATTTTCTCTGAAGATGACCTTGTCTTGGTCTATGACCAAGATAAGGACCCCCTGGGGGCAGGAAAATTCAAAACCATGTGGTTCAGACCTTTCATCATAAAAGAGGTTATTAAAAAGGGCACTTATCGTCTGGTTGGATTTGAGGGAAATGCTTTGGCGTAGCCTATAAATGGGCTCTACCTAAAAAAAATTACTCGTAGGTAGGTCACCTTGGGTAACTTTTTGTAACATATGTATAGTCTTTGTACTATACTTTCTGGTTTCTTTTAGTATTATGAACGTATCATTTTTGATATTATCTTTTGTCACTGTGGCAGATGTCAAGTGAATCTAAGGTGTTCATTGGGTACACAGATGGTTCTAGCTAGAACACTCAGACGCTTGCCTCCACATCTTGGGTAATTTTTACACCTCACGACCAATTATTATCTTCCAGAGGTATATGTTTAGGTGACACCACAAACAATGTCGCCGAGTATAGTGCAGTTATTGAGTTTCTTCATGATGCCCTGTCATTTGGTATATCTCGTCTCTGCGTCTATTTAGATGCTCAGTTGGTTGTGTCTCAGTTAAATAGAGTCTACCATGTTCATGATCCAACTTTACACCGGCGATTCCTTAGGGTACATCTCTTAGAATGAAGCTTTGATTATATTACATATTTTCATGTTCCTAGGAGATTAAACCAAGTTACAGATACTCTAGCTAATCACATTTTAGACAGGCATCTCGCACACATATAAAAATACATACACATAAAATATGTAAATACATTTTTAAAAATAAAATATGATCCACAAGACACAAAAAGACATAAAAATCCATATATAATATCATAATCATCAGAGTAAATAGGTGGACGCAAGCACCTCAAAAATATGACCAATAACGAGTCATGGGGCTTATGCCCTCAAAAAATATATATAAGTAGAGCTCTCGGCACATGAAAATTCTAGACTAACTAAGGTTAGGGCCTGTGGGCTCTCTTGTAATAATCAATAGCGTTTTCCAAATGCTGGAACAGTCGGACCCATGTCTGTGGTGCCCCCACTACATGAGGCTGCATAGATGGTGGCAGATCCTCAATCTCTTCCATGGGGATGGTGCGAGTGAGCAAGGTAAAATTTCACTCAAATCATCTCAAAACCCTCTCAGCCTCACCAGATGGAATCTCTCCTGCTGCTGTTGGTCCCCCTATGATTGTAGGTGCAGCCCCTGGTTGAGGACAACACATGTTCCTCACATAATCTGCAGGTCACACTGATCCCACATCTGCACACAATAGACACATATTTGTCAAATACTCTGCTATAAAAAAATGATATATATATATAAACAACATAAAAATTATATATGTTTCAAAAACAAAATGATGCAAACTTACCCATCTCGCCTCGCTCCTGGCTTGGAGGTACAGGGATCTCGTGATCTCTCGAGAAATCAATCCCAACATAAGGATAATCCTCTATGACTGGGATCTGCCACGACAACCAAGAAAAAAAGTCATCATTGAAGGACTCATTGGTCCTTCCACCACCCTGTCATGGCAACAACACTGACCATCTGCAAACTGTAGGAAGAGAGGCCTGATGTCCTTGTACCACCACTCGAGGACTGGAACTAGGAACTCTTTCAAAGAAGAAAGAGGATAGAATCATCCCAAACCCGAAGTTCTTTTGCATCCACAACCAACAATTTGTCAGCTACCTATTCATACAATCCAATAGTGTAGTACTCTAGTCAAATATCTGTGCATTTAAGCACTGGACTGCATATTTCATCTGTGCACGGGACACCTGATGTAAAGCCACAGAACTAGTCATCCACCTAATAAGAAACACAATCGCCCGCAGTGATAAATCAGTGATCCTACTTATTGGCACCTGTGAGCTCGATCGGTCTGTACCCACCTCACAATGGAGTCCTATCAGTTTCGATATATTATGAGGCCCAGCAGGAAATGTCCGAAAATTGACTCTTTCCCCTCTCCTGGAGAGGCCATTCAAAAAGTATATATCCTCTGTAGTGGGCATCAGTGATTTCCCCTTTAGCATAAAATCTTCTACGTCAGGGTGCCAATATTCAACCAAGGAATTCAGTAGCCTAGGTTGCTCTCTCATGAAAGGACACGGAAAGAAATTGAACAAGCCACATTGCATTAACACTGCCACAACGTTAGGTCTTCCCCAACTAGTGTGCTAATATCTTCTTGCTCTCATTCTCTCCATTGCACATACATCCTGCACATGGGAAAATTTTTAGAGGGTTAGGCCTTTCTTTTTAAACATTTTTTGCTTTCATTGGAGGGTCCATGCGGGCTATTGTAATGACATTCGCATGTACACATGCTCTGACATCAGACAGAGTGAGTGTACACATGGGATGTCATAAGACAGCCCGCGTGGACCTAGGGACGATCGTTTAGAGGTCGACGCCCCCCCAAAAAACCAAATTAAATTCATATATAAATAATTAAAAGGAAAAAGGAGGTAGTTTATACTTACTTGGTCCAGACGAATGGTCGTTTCATCCACTGTAGCTCCCAGAATCACCACTTTTACCAAAGGGTTTTTTTTGTGCCAGAGTCAATTTCCAAATCAACAATGGTGATAATGAGCTACCAGCTTCTATTTATAGACTTTTTGGCCCCCCTTATCATTTTATCTAAATTGAAAACCATTTAGAGTGATTCAGGAGTTTCTATGGAAAGTTACGTTCAGGTATCAGGACATTTTTTGGAGTTTTGGGTCGCTTTTGACGGTTTGTGGGAAAAACCTCAGCTGGTCAACTTGAGCATATAGGTTAGGTTTCCACCCCTACTTTTGTATCTCGTTGTCTTTATCCCTTTTCCATAGGATCGATCCCATTAGGTTGCGACATAGAACCATCATTGTTGCTTTAGAAGTGTCATGATTTGGTGGTAGAGCTTACCGAAACATGGATGCCCTAGGTAGATCCTGGTTGCATTATGGTGTCCATGCTATCACTAATGACTATAGGCTCGTGAGTCCTTTTAGTTTTTCCTGATTACACATTTGAGCCTCATTCGCATGACTCTTGACCTAACCCATGGGACTCCCAAAACATATCAGGTCTTCTTTTAAGCCCTTTTCAGACCCTCTAAACATGAAAAGATTATTGAGTGATCTTGTGGCCTTTCACGCTTGTTAAAATGAAATTTGAAGTCATGTCTATCTGACGGTAGTTTACGCCTTTTTTGGTTTGGACGGTCAACTGTACGAACAAAGGTATACTCTAGAGGCTTCACATCCCTAGAAGAGTACCCTCAGGTATAATTTTACCCTATTTTCGAGACTGAGGAACTAAATTTATGAAAAAGGACCCCCACAGAGTCCATAGTTAAGCTCTTTTCATACTCCCTAAAATTGAAAAGATCGTTGAGTGACCTTATTCTTTCACACTCATTAAAATGGTCCATAAGAACATTCTTGACGAAGTCCATAGTTAAGCTTTTTTCAGACTGCTTAAAAATGAAAAAATGGCCGAGTGATCTTGTCTTTATCACACTTGTTAAAATGGTTTTGAATAGACGTGTTGTTGGTGCTAGTTTACCCCTTTTTTGAACCGACTAGACTACCTTCGAAAAAGGTACCCCATTGGAGTCTCCTTTTACATTTTTCAGACTCTCTAAATGGTAAAAACCACTGATCTTACCTTCTATGGGCTCATTAAACTTACATCGAAGGACGTTACCATTGTGTGTTTTGTTAACCACGTTTTCATACTAGCGTATTTGGTCTAATGCCAACTCCATGTTGCTCTCAATTGAACCATCTGAAGCATCGCTTATACGTAAGCCCTATAGCATTTTTCCTCTGCATCTTGACACCTTTGGCCCCAGGAGGGATTTTTCTCGAGTGTCCTTACTTTGGACATCAGTCTTGTCCTTGTGCCTTGAACTCGTATGTTTGTGACACTCAGCCTCCTTTGTAACGTAAAATTCTTTTATTCTTTTTCAAGCTTCCAAAATTATTGAAAAATACAAAACAAAAAATCAAATATACCCCAAAAAGAGGATGGGAAAAGTTTTTTCTTTTTATTTGTAGATAAATGAGTCACCCTTGGACAAAGCACATCCTTTCATTTTTTCTTCAAGACCTAGGTTTTAATATGACCTTAGGAAGTTGTTCTCACTACATTAAGATGTGTCCTCCTCTGTTTGGTTACTCTTCCAAACATATGGAGAGTTTGCATTGCCTTATGCCTCGTGAACTTATGTTGATACCATGCTCCCTGAGTCTCATCATTTGTCATGCTATTGTCCAAGGGAATGTTTTACCAAGCCTAAGTTGGCCCCTCTCCAGTTTGTCTCTTTCCCTCATGCTCAGCCATCCTCAAAGTCCAATCAAGTCTTTGATCGAAATCAATGAAGCCTTCAGTCTGATCATCAAGATTCTCTAGTCGATGACCGACGAGCCGTCGAAGACCTTTGGGTAGTGAAGTCTTACACTCATATTACACTCCTACCCAAGTTTTGAATATTTTGAAGTTGTTGCTCGAGCTCTGAAGACCTCATCTCCAACCATCATACCTTGTTAGCTTCTAGAAGATGGATACTCTACATGTCTATCTTTTTGATTTCAAGATGTAGCTCCACTGTGTATTGCTCGCGGATACACTTTATATAGTTATATGACATGGATCTACAGTGTATTTGATTGGTAGCCATGGTTTTATTTTTTCCCGAGCATGTGTATGCCTGCCTTGGTGAGATAATTATTATTTTGCAGATGACACTTCCTGATTTATGGTCCCTGGACTCACTTGTTTGGAACATCGATGAGGATTTTTAATGTATTTCGGCCATCATATTCTCTTCTGACCTCACACATTAGGGGGCATCTGTTATAACCCTAATTTTCACGAGACATTCTTACCTGGCCTCAGGCCATCTCAGATTCCTTCTTTGCAAAAACACTACTAAACAACTCTTCTTGAAAACCCCTTGTATAAAGCCCCATGTGCTCTGCTTCATTACTGCACGCGTGTACATGCTAGCTGACCCAAGACAACCCACATGTACCTACAAAAGCACGGAAAAAGGAAAGTTGTGGACATAACACACAAATTTGGGTAAGTTAACTAAACATTTTGGACATGCATGGCCGATCACTCGACCAAATACGTAGCTTCTTGTAGCTTATAAAAGAAGGGTTAGGGGTCCCATTTGAAAGGAGGAGAAACATAGTAAAGAAACTATACCCGATTAAGCATTCCCTCTGTCCCAACCTTTAGCCATCCTTGTGCAAAGAGAAGTATAGAGAAAAGCAATTGGAAGACAGTGGAACAAGAGCCCAGGACCAGGATCGAGGAGCAGTAGCCGAATTTATCATTGTAAGGTATCATTGTAAAGTTAATAAAATAATTTATTTTCCCGTCCCGCCATATGAGATTGTCATTATTGGAATATTGATTGTATGATTGATTAAATCTCTAACCCGTTAGTTTATAGGTCAAATTCATGTGGATTTCTTTGTTTGTCTTTAGTGAATGCAGGTTAGCATTGGGAGGAGATTTGCAGTCAAAGAACAATCAAGTGCGAAAAGGGATCGACATCACACACGAAAAATAAGGTATGTCGACTTAATCTCTTGAGACTTGTATTTACATATGAGTAATGGGGGTTTAGGCATGGGATGATGGTAAAAAGTATGAATCTTTAGGTCATTTTTGCATGCATGATAAAACCCTTAGTGCTAGTCCGTAGGAGGGATTTCCCACCCACAACAAGTAGTTTCTGCCTTTTTATGTTTATAAAACTTTGGTTTATTTTTGACAAACCAACTCATGCATGAGTGGTTTCTAGTTTCACTATTTTTGTAATATTATTTGATTTTTGTGGATTCAACTCTATCTTGTATGATAAGAGAATTTGAATCATGAACTAGTTTAAATACTGGTCACTCTTATTAGTGAGGACATCTTTGATTGGAACACATTATGGACATATGAATTTCAAGACAGATATGGATAAGTTGTTCACTACCTGGCTTTAGACCAGCATGGCGCTTACCCATTATGTTTTTCCTTTATCTTATGAAATGTTATTACGTTTATACAGGTTTAGTCTGATTATCATGTGATATTTCATATTATTCATCACTTTAATTCTTTGTATAATTTGTTGTTCTATATTACATCTGCGATCAATATTTCATTAAAATATCATTGATTTATGATGGATATTGAATGATGTATTACATGAATGCGTTGTATTAAGTTTCCTTTATTATAAGTATTCATCATTATAAGATCACCAAATATGTCTGTTTATCAGTCTACTTTTATATTCCTTCTCCAAAACACCTTTGAGTTTGTTCTGGGAGTGTTAGTACCATTCTATTACAAGTTTCCCACATCAATAGTACAACTAGGAGCTCAAATTGCACAAGAGCACAAATTCATTTTAGTTAATTAATTACAGGTTAGTTTATTTGTTCTTTAGTTAGATAATTTATAAATGGAATAGGAACAATTTGAATTAGCTTTGATTGTTTATCTGTTCTCATTTCAATCACATTCGATTAGTATTCTTTAGTGTTTGTTTTATATTTTAAATATTAAAAAGAAAAAAAAGAAAAATGCATGTGCTTTCCTTATCTACTTAATAAACACTTTCAAAAACATCTATTGCACAAGATATCCTATAAATCTTGAAAGTTGTATATACATTATTCATAACCATATGCACATATCCATATTCCTTTTTTGACATTCATAAATTATTAAATTTATATCTTTAGTATCATAGCTTCATAGATTAGTTTCATTTCTTTTATTATTTTTAGGACTTTAGTTGGCCAATGGAGCCATTAAACCCATCAGGTCATTTCATTCCAAACGGCTTGGGTTATTTAGACAAGCTCGGTCTGGATTTGACCTTCTAGTTGACGGTGTGTCATTTATGCCCCTCAATAGGATGACTTGTTACTAAAAGTATATGAGCAACAAAGTCTATGGATGAGAGGAATGTCTAAGTTTTGTGAGCAGTTTGTGACTTTTCATAAAAGATAAATATCTTTATGTGCTTGTTTCATTTACTGTGTGCTTAATTATTTTGTGTTTATTTTCAGTTAAATTATTGTATGTCATTGCATCAAAGTAATTGTTTCTATTATGTATTATGCTTCATGTACATGTAAGTATGGTGCAGATAGAAATTATTTATAGTTGTGCATGAGTATGAAAAATGTTAATAATCTTTCCTGTTAAGTTAACCTTATAATATTGGTCATGAGTCTCTAAGGCAAGGTTTGAATGGCCATGTGCACAAGAAAGTATCCTATGTTCACAAGAGGATAGAAATTCATTTGTGTGTGAATGGAAAGAAACCCCACACACAAGGAAAATCAAAACTGACATGTGACACCAGAATGGTTGCACGAACAATAGTGTTTTGTGTACAGTATGCTTGTGCATAGATTTTTTGTGTTACTTTTGCTATTGTAAGTTAGTGTGGCATGACGTAGTGTGAGGTTGAGCACGATACTTCAAGTATACTACACAAACTAGTGTTTAGAGTAGAATTTGCACATTGTATTTTGCAGTATAATTGTTCAGTGGTAAGTTGAGTAATACTTCTTTATGGTATCATAATAGTTTGGTAATAGGGATGTTATAGATTGGTTTTAGAGCGTCAGAAGTTAAGATTGTGTGACGTTGCCCAACTTGGGTGGATGAGTACATTATAGTTTTCTATCATTGGGGATGTTATAGACTATAAGGTTTTCTTTTGAAATTCCATCAATAAACTGCAATTTCAATAAACATTTCACTTCTTCCCAAGTATTGTTTTTAGGGAATTTCTCAATTTCAAGCTTGGAATGATGAACAAATGGTGTAGAATTCAAAGCTGCACATTGTTTTTGAAACTACCTGATTTTCTTCATACTTCCAAATATATCCCTTCTTCAAATTAAGGAAAGACACTACTTTACAGATAGTATCAAAGGGAGACCTATGTTTTACAATCAAGGAGAAGAACTGATAAGGCAATCCAAAGGAAGACTTATGACTCTTGGAAATAAAATGTAGTTGGTCAGATGTGATCCTTTGAAGAAAATACTCCAAAGAAAATATCCAAGGTGATATATACACAGGAAATAGGTAAGGTTCAAGCTCACAACCATACAAATGAATAACAATGTATCTTTGATATAAGTTCTAATTATCAGTACTCAATTCAAGACATACCTAAATAAACTTCTTATACTCTTCATGTATCCATGGAGGTTGTTTTCCATATATGATAGTGTTAGGGACATAACCCTCATGTAGGTAGAACAATATGTTCAGATGTAATAAATATCAATATTAATAAGGCCTTGCAATAAAGTAGAATAAGTCGAATGTAAGAAGACCTAATAGAAGCTTCTGCTTCTAGAAGGATCTTCCTCTAGATGGTTCTTTTGATAGACATATTTAGTATAAATAGGAGTCGAGGGTATGAGAACCCTAGCTTGGATATTATTGTAATAAAGCTCCGCTCGACTGGAAATTGCCCCCTCGAAGAGGCCCATGAACATTGCTTTTAGTAATCTAAGTGCTCTTTCTGGTGTTATTCTGTTATCATTTCAATATTATTATGGTGTTATTCTGGTTATATTGTTGTTCATCTGCTATTTCTAGCATTTTATTTATGTTCTACACACTGTTTATATATGGAATATTACAAGTGGTATCAGAGCATTTTCCTTGGCAGAAAATTGTGGGTTAAATTTTTTTCAGGGTAGAGACGTATTTTGACGTCTTTAAGCCACAAAGATTTGTCATTACATTCATAAACCTGTGGTTGAGGGATTCATACATGCAAGAAATAAAAGTGGTTCTTAAGCGCACATCTGTTGGAAACCCTTGTAATCTCTGTTGGTACCCCTTCGAGTGGTAGCACATCAGACAACACCTGTGTACGGATCAACCTATATTTCCTGAAGCCCTCTTTAGATAAACTGATAAAACACTTGATTTCTATAGTGCCACTAATAACAACACTCGGGAATATACTTTCTAGTACCTGGGTATTCGGGTAGTACGGCTAAGGGCACGGTCTAGCCACCTTAGTTAGTTCCCTGAGATATTGGGCCGAGTACTACTATTGGACCCCACACGTATATCAGAGAGATATAGCACATGGAAAACCCTTGTATGTAGAACCCTTGAATACCTAACCCTTGGGGACAAAAACAAAAAATAAACTAGACAAGATCTATTTCCATGCAACTGTGTTCAAGTTGCCAAATCACTACACATTTCTTCCTGGTTCAGCATTTGGGAATTTCATCACTGTAGTATTCTTCAGACTGGAGTATTATTTGAGACCTATTCCATTGGATTTATCTCTTCTCCCTTATCACATTCATACATATCATTTTTGAGAAAACAATTTTGACCCCACCCACCCTGTCTCGATTCCCTAGTCATCATGGCCCATACCTGTAACCAAGATTTGGAACTCGCTTCAATACCTTGCAATATAATTTCACAGAGACCCAACAAGAAGTGAAACAACTCAGTTCCAATGTTGTCTCCCTCAATACAAACATGCAATCCTCCATCGCCACCTCAATCAAGGAACTCAAAAAAGACATGACTACCCAACTTGAATCCATCGTTTCAATGATCTGCACCAAGATGCATATCCCTGTAGATAACCCTTTATCTGACCCACCTCCACATACCGAAGCTGAAACTTCCTCTCATTCCCATAATTTTTATCACCATCACTTTCATCTTGACCTACGCCTTCCGTAGGTGGATGTGACCAAATTTGATGGCTCAGATCCCACTGGTTGGATAACCCAAATGGAGCATTATTTCTCTTTATACGTCATTACTAATGACTTGGCCAAACTCTGGTGTGGTGTTCTCCATATAGATCAAGAAGGTTGGCAATGGTGGAAATGGAGAAAAACTTCTCGTCAAGGGTATATTGCTTGGACACACTTTGTAGCAGTCTTTATCAATGCTTTGACACTGACACCAACCATTTAGGCCATTTGACAAAGTTGAAACAATCCGAAATAGTGAAAGACTTTATATCTTATTTTGAGCGCCTAGATTTTCAGAGAGAGGGCATGTATGATGCCTTTTTCTGAGAATGTTTTATTAGTGGCCTCAAGGATGAGATTTGTTCCCATGTCCTCATGGATTCACCTCAGAGTTGGGTGGAGGCTACTAAAAGAGCTAAAGAAGAAAAACAAGTTGTATATTCTCAAAACAGGAAATCCCCCTTTATTCCTCGCACTAAACCAGCCAATCCCACTACCCCCTCTGCTCCACTAAAGATACAAAAATTGACCAAGGCTAAAATGGATGAACACCAACTCAAAGTCCTTTGTTATAATTGTGATGAAAAATATTTTTCGAGCCAAAAGTGTAAGGAACAAAAGATTTTTATAGCCATCTTGGAGGATATTTTAGAAGAGGATGTTGAAACTCCCCTTGTGTCTGAGTCACCTGAAACCACTAACATAACCCCTCCCTCAGATCCTCCTGAAGTAGAACCGATCATTTCCCTAAATGCTCTCACTGGCTTCTCTACTCCCCAAACCCTCAAGTTAATCAATTACATCAAGCACAAGAAGGTCATAATTCTGGTTGATAGTGGAAGCAACCATAATTTTATCCATTGCTGCATTGCCCAAGAAACTCATTGTTATATCCATGCAGTCAATAATTTCCAAATCATGATTTCCAATGGAGGCTCCATGAAATGTGGAGGACGTTGTAAAAATGTGTGTCTCCAAATTGGTGATTACCACCTTAAATCTCATATGTTTTCTATCGACATGAGTGGTTGTGAGATTGTGTTAGGTGAAGACTGGCTAAGGACTTTGGGTCCCATTCTCATGGATTTTAAGGAATTAACCATGAAATTTGACTATGAGGGCCAACAATATAAGTTCCAAGGAATCACAGTTGGCTCACCTGAGATTATTAGTTCCCGTCGCATGGAAAAGTTGCTCAAAAAAGGTCATTCTGGTGTTATTTCCCAACTCCATGCCATACAAGCAAATGAGACACCCTTAGTGCCAGAAGACCTCCAATCCATCCTCTCTAAACATTAAATGGTCTTTTCCACTCCCTACGGACTCCCTCCTTCCCGTGGTTTTCATGATCATTCCATTCCCCTTGTACCAGGAAGCCTTCCTCCCAATATCCATCCCTATCATCACCTCCTTCCCCCAAAAAAAGAAATTGAGAAAATGGTTCAGGAACTCCTTAACGCAGGTGTTATCCACCCTAGTATGATCCCCTACTCTTCTCCTATGTTCATGGTCCTGAATAAATAAGGTTCTTGACAAATGTTTCCTGACTTTCGTGCCCTAAAAAAACTCACCATTAAAGACGAATTTCCCAGTCCTGTCATTGATGACCTCTTCGATGAATTGAGTGGGGCCAAGTTCTTTACTAAGCTTGATCTTCATTTTGGCTACCACCAGATATGTATGAAAGAGGAAGATATTCTTAAGA
Source organism: Picea engelmannii (assembly GCA_009831015.1). NCBI lineage: Eukaryota > Viridiplantae > Streptophyta > Pinopsida > Pinales > Pinaceae > Picea > Picea engelmannii. The sequence goes on along the minus strand of ML788683.1, from coordinate 6,483 downwards.
ATTCCTTTAGAACTCATGAGGGCCACTATGAGTTTTCGGTCATGCCCTTTGGCTTGTGTAATGGCCCCTCCACCTTCCAAAGCCTCATGAATCATATCTTCCGTCCTTTTCTCCATCATTTTGTCTTAGTTTTCTTTGATGATATCCTCATATATAGAAAAACCTAGACAAACCATATTTCTCATGTGGATCGAGTTCTCCATCTACTCTCTCAGCACCAACTTTTCCTGAAACATTCTAAATATGATTTTGGCGCCTCAGAAGTCGAGTACTTGGGTCATCTGGTTTGCAAAGACAGTGTCATGGTGGATCCTAAAAAGACTGAATCTATGGAAGACTGGCCTCACCCAAAGACTCTCAAAATATTGCATGGATTTCTGGGCTTAACCAGATATTATCACAATTTTGTCAAGAATTATGGAAAGATTGCAACACCTCTCACTGCACTCCTAAAAAAGAACTCTTTCACTTGGAATCCAATAGTTGCTCAAGATTTTCAAACCTTTAATATGGCCATGTGCACAACTTGAGTCCTGGCCCTTCCCGATTTCATAAAGACCTTTGTGATGGCGCTGTCCTTATGCAAGAGGGTCGACCCTTGGCCTTTAACAACAAGCAACTGTCTAAACAAAATTTGGGAAAATTAATCTATGAAAAGGAAATGTTGGCTATTCTACATGTCGTTGATCGGTGACACCCTTCTCTATTGGGGCAACCCTTCCAAATTAAGACAAACCATCAAAGCCTCATGTATTTTCTGGAACAACGCATTTCCTCCCTAGAGCAACAAAAATGGGTGACTAAGCTCTTTGGATATGATTGTGATATCATTTACAAGAAAGGAAAAAACAATGTGGTTGTAGACTCACTTTCCCAAAAATATGAAGATGAAGGATCCCTTTTTTCTCTCTCCTTCATTGTACCAGATTGGCTCCAAGCCATTCGCTAGGAATGGCTACAAGATCCCATGATATGGATTTATGTAGGAACACAATGAAATACAAAAATACACATAAACACAGAGATGCAGTGGAAATAAGACTTCATTTCATTAATAACAAATGACTGAAATATGCTTACAGACAGAATGGAAATAAACTAGCTAGGGCCCTGGTAGCTTATCTCTGAGAAGAGATGTGGCTGCTACTCGCATCCATGAGAAGATGATTACAA
>ML788682.1:1174907-1189283 GCA_009831015.1 Picea engelmannii | reverse complement strand
ATAAAAGGCCATGAGGGGACACTGTTTTGGCAGAGAATTCGAAGCAATGTTATGCTGTCCAGATGATTCAGAGCTCAGCCTTTGACAAACAATCCATCAGCAGCCTAACCCAGAGTTCTTTCACCACTCAGTTCAGTTCTATTAATTTTGTAAGGAAAGCATTGTGTTGAGGGCCCCGAAGAGCCTTCCGCTGGAGGGAGAAGGAACCCCTGTCTCTTTCTTCAGCGTGTGCTCTGGTTTCATTAATATACCAAGCCTTGAAACCATTGATGACCCCCGTGTCTTATGTTTGATTTTTTTTGTTTATTTCCGCAGTGTTATTTGCTTTCAGTTGATAGTTAGATTGTATTTAGTTTTGTTTTCTGTTAACCCCATGCTGCCACAGATGTTCTGCCCTGATGAACCCAACAGGGTATGCAGAGCGCTCTCCATTTTGCTCACCTGGTGACTGTTTGAACGCGAACAGTGAGTCCTGATATATCCTTGGATCTACGATCCAGATCACATCGCAACTTTGGGTTTCGAAACTTCAGGTTTTGGAGGTTTATTTGGACCAACACACTATTCTCCCGTTGCACAAAATCTAAACTCATAGATCTTATGGCTCAAGGGTTAACACCCACGTACTTTCTCATGGCCAATAGTCAGAATAACCCTTGGTTTCCTCCGAGAAGATCTCATTCGTTCATCCCTCAGGCAGGGGAATACCTTCCCTTCCGAGACCTTCGCATCATCGTTTTCCTGGGCTTTACGTTGAACGGGTTAGGGACTTGGACCTTGAAACTCACAAGGAAAGGGGGTCTGGGAGAGGTAACCTTCTTCAGATGAGTGGTTTCAGGTCGACATGAGATCTTCTATCTCGACCGTGAAACCAGTCACTGTGAAGCGACTAATGGAAGGTGTGCCCATTTCCACCCAACCATAGGCTCAATCACTCCAAACAGATTTACCACCAGCCACCCCTGAGCTAGACCACGATGCTCTGCAACACAGCCTTTTATTCTCGCCCAGCCACAGTAGGAACATAGGTTACTCTCCTCTTCCTGCAGGATCCTGGCAATAGTTTACACGATACCAAGCAAGGAGGACTAGCCTCATTTATCAGCTTGTATCAAAACCTTCTCTACCATTTCCTATATCCAAAGCACTTAGTTTTCCAAATATTCCTTGAATCCATGAGATTTACTTCTCGTCTCTGCGCTCTTCGCAAACTTGTTTTTCCTCTGCCCGCCACACCATCCTTTCTCACCTCTTTCAACAAGGTTGTGTGTGGTTCGAATTCCCAGTCCGCAGTCAGGTATGGAAGACTTACGGATGAGTGTTATACCCCATCCCCTCATTAACTCTTGAGGAGGTCTTCCCGCCCACCATCCTAACTATAATTCATTTATGGGTCAGAGGACGGTTATGGTCCTGAGCAATTAAATCCAGTAAGCACTGGTTTGGTGAAGGTTGACGGAACCATTCCTGGTCCCCTTCACCCTCTCTTCGTGTAGAATCTATGGTATTTCCATGTAAACCCCCCCTCCAGTAGTCACACAACACTTGTCCATTTTCTTAGTAATTAATTAGGTTGGCATTCGTTTACCTCTCAAACAAAGTTCCATCGAGTCAATATTCACACATTTAAATTTTTGCATAGTCTCTTGGCCATTTATATTTATATTTACAAGCTGGGGGAAATTGGGTGTTACACTGGAATTATTCCTATGTGAGAAAACCTTGGCAAGGAAAGATGGATCACCTGAGGAATTGTATATGATAGAAGGGGATGCCTAAGCCTGGGCCTGGAGAGTAAGTGACTGGAAGGAATAGGAGACCTTGATAGTTCTTGTAAAATATTGATTGGGATCATGCACACGATGGGTATCTCTTCCTGGGTGATAAAACCTTGGCAGGGCAAGATGAATCACCCAAAGAACTGTATAACAGAGAAGGGGATACCTGAGCCTGGGCCTGGAGGGTGAGTGACCGCAAGGAAGAGGAGACTCTGGTAGTTCTTGTAAACTATTGGGATCATGCACACAATGGGTATGTCATGGAAAAATAGTGAGCCTGGATAACAAGACAACCATGTGGATACAAATCCAAAAACTGCGCGGATAATTATTGTGCTAGATTATGAAATTTTCCTACAAAATTTTATGCAACAATAAAGTTTTTTCTCATCAGACTATGATTAATGTGCTTGTTTTCCAATAATTATTGAAAGAAGGTGACAAATATTAACGGTTTGAAAAAGGACTTGACCGAGAAATAAGGTCAAGACTTTTGAAGTGGCTAAATGAGAAAAGCATGACATGTGTCACTGAGAAAGAACACTGAGGATGGTGTTCCTTTTAAGGGGGAGGGGATTGTATCACCCATGTTTCCCCTAACTTGTAATTAATCATTAATTAGGGTTACCATGATGTGGCATGGGAACAGTGTAAATGTATTATTGTTTGAATTTCCAATAACTGACTGTGGGGGTGAAGCCTTGAATGTATTGGCCATGATATCACTAGAGGAAAGAATGTGAAAACTATAAGAGAGGGTTCATTATATCAAATAACCCCAAATTTCCCTTTGATGAGGACAATAAACCTCCTTTGGATCCCAAGGAGAGAAATCAGTTAATGAAGAAAGGACCATTGGTTGGATTATCAACCACCCCCATGAATGGAAGCATGGTCTAGCTGCAGAATGTCAGCCCAGAGTACCATTGGGTCTGGAAGACCAGGATGACCTGAGTTTCCTTCTGACAGAAGTAATAGGATGGAACAAGGAAGAACCTTCCCGAGAAGGGTGTGCATGTAAGGGGATAGACCCATGTAGACAGTAAAAAGGAGACATAGAGGAGAATAGAAAAAAAAAATCCAACAGAGAATGAGCAGAGGGCCATGAGCTTGATGCAGAGAAAGCATATGATAAACCTTTTCAAGACCATGACAGAGAGAGAGATCTATAAGAGTATGCAGAGAACGATACCTGAGCAGAAGGTCGTGAGCTTGATGCTGAGGAAGCATATGATAAACCTCACAGAAGATGAAAAAGAGAAAGGATCGATGAGAATTGGCATAAATTCCCTGGTGATATCATGGCTTAGCACGAGGTTGGAAAGAGAACTAAGAATGATTGCCTCTAATCCTATGGTTGGGTGGAAGGATGAACACCCATAGTCAGTTAGTTGGCTACCACCTGTAGTAGATAAGTAATCTCATATCNCAACTCGCGGTTCTCGTACTCGCGTGACACGGGGTCGATCCCCAGGAAGCTACCACTATAACCCTAGGTGCAACCACCCAGCCTGCAAGAATGGCGCACGAGTAAGTCCGGGTGAGAATCGAACATGAGACTTCATTTTACAAATTTCCTTCCATTTACACGGCACTTGCCAATCCGTCTACACCCGTGCGGGCAATCTCATATCCTTTTCATTTAAGTAGTAATTTTGAATTAAAGTTGGATATCCTATGAATGTTGCAGGGATGGACTTGTTTTCTTATTGGTTATACTATATCCTTTCAATTATTCATAATTGTGTATTTAAGAAAATAAGGAATTCTTTGGACTATACACGTTCCTGAGCCCCGTGGTGGCTAAAGCTAAAATAAATGAACTGTTAATTTGTTAACCTTGGGCATAACCTCATGTGTTCATGCCTACACTCCCAGTCATTATGAAGGAAGGGGTCTGTAAATCTCAAGAGAGGTAGTGCATGTGAGCACAGAGCCTCTCTGAGGTGGAAGAGATCGAAAACCCTCCTTAAGTTCTAGAGTTGATAAATGAGTGAAGAGGTGCGTGAAGGATTTCTCTAAGTGTTAAGTTCAAGAGAATTAGCGAAAAATGCCTAAGTACTTAAGGAGATGACAAAGCTCAGGTAGGATATCAATATTTAAGTCCTAAAAGGAGAGATCTGTTCATTTGGAAGATGAATGGATGAAATTATCTCGAGAGAAGATGAATTTCTCCATGATCATCGGATCTGGGGAAAGAATGTGGGTGTTAACCCTTAGAACCCTTCGGACTTCGCGGGTCTGGTGAATCGTGCATATTCATTGCACAGGAGGTGAAACCCCCCAAATTCCAGAAGTAAATATAAGTCGTAGATCTGAGGATGCTCGGGAACTATCCCTACCTTTGGATCTACGATATAGTCAGACTGATGTTGACCACTTCGGGAGGACATAGGTTTGGTAGAACCAAAACCTTCTATATCCCGAAGTTCCGAAGTTAATATGGATAGTGGATATAAGGATCCTTCAGGATCCCTCATGACCATTCGATCGTAGGGACACAAGTATAAACGTCGATATCCTATGGGAGCCCATGTGTCAAGTGACGGGGTCGCCAGGTGTCCCTCTCAGAGTGGAACACACTGGGATCCAAAGGACCCTTGAAAAAAAGTTACGAGCCGAAGAGCCGAAGAAAATCTGAGTCATCCAAGCCAAAGGGAAAGGAGTCATCAGATACTTCACTTCAGGTGAAATCACTCCAGGAGAAAAGGGGATGTGTTGAATAGGAACTCCTGAAGGATGGAGAGCCAAAGTTCATCTGATTCACCCGTCAGCTAAGGACATGTGTCAGCAAATATTCCATTTCGGGAGATAGCCACTTTGGAAGAAAGTGGGGTCACGTGAGTTGAGAACTCCCGAAGTAAATCGTGACCATCGATTTGAGAGAGACACACATTGACAGATCATCAACTTTAGGTGAAATCACTCTGGGATAAATCGAGTGGGGAGAGGTTGAAACTCCTAAAACCCGAAGAGCTAAAGTAATTTATAATCGTTGATCTGTGGGAAACATGCATCAGCAGATCATGTACTTCGAAAGCAGGGAAAGAGAAACACAGAGTAGAGGGACACCCGAAGTGGATCCCCATCGTTGAATGAGAGAGACACATGGTAAACGATCCTTAACTTCAGAATAAAACACTCCAGGAGAAAAGGTAGTCTGAGCATCCGGGACTCCGAAACGTCGAAGTCTCGAAGAAAATCATAACCATCGATCATGAGGGACGCGTGGCACTTGGTCTGTAACTCCGAGTACAGAGTAATTTAGAGGGAAAATGTGTAGGAATGTTTGAAACTCTCGAATGCCGAAGTCCTAAAGTAAATCAGGGTTGTCGAAATCCCTGAGGACACTCGACGTTGGATCGTTAACTTCAGAGGTTTTCCACTCCGGAGGATTCGTGTGGTGGTTGTCTTGGCGCCTTTGTCTTGGTGTCTGGTCATAACCTGCAGTCATATCCAATTATAGGGAGATGAAAGAACCCGAAGAACTTGGAAGAGGATATCTTCCAGCTCAGAGCTTATTTCGGAACATGGAGATCGTGGCTGGTAAGCTCTGGAATAGTAGAATGGAATAGAGACCCTGAACGAGGGTATTGATTCTCCTAAGAAGAGTGAAAATTTGAGTCCCCACCATGGGATTGTTACATAGGGTGACACATTCCACTTGGAAACAAGTGGATGATATGCCCAAAGGTGCCTGGACTGAGTACCACATGTTGACGCCAGATGGATAGGTGGCAAAAGAACTAAAACTCTGCAGCAGAAGCACTTCAAGAATTTGCAAACAAGGAGGGAGCAAGATCGCTAAAGCTCTAGAGTCTAGAGCATATATGATCCACTAGATATGGGAGTACATGCGACAAAGATCCATGCACTCCGTGGGAATGTGTTTTGAAGGAAACCAAAAGAGAGGAGCCAAAACTCTCGAAACCAAAAATGGTGAAGAAAATCATGACCGTTCGTTGGAGACAGACATGTGGCATATCCATGTACTCAGGAGCGAGGGGTCGGAGGAGGCATTGACCAAGATTTTTCTAGAGCACAAAAGAGATACAAAGATGAAACCCTAGTCATTGATGGCATAGATGCACGACAAAGATCTGTGCACTCCGGGAAAAGCATTTCAGAGAAAATCAAGAGGAGAAGTGCCAAAACTCAGGAACTCCGAAGTAAATCGTGCCCATCTACTAGAGAAGGACACGTGACGCTTGATTGTTAATTCTGGGGATTTTTTTCATCACTAAACCTCATGCAACTTTGACATGTCGAATACATGCGAGCCGTTGATCTAAATTGCTCATGGCATCTCCCTCGTTAGAAAAATAAACTCGCCCGATGCTTGTATTTTAAGCCCGAAATGGGATTCTTTGAATGATGTGTTTCAACGTTTATGTGCAACAAAGGACTTGGTCATCCTGCTACCCTTTGACAGCTATATGTGATAACATTTGGCTCCACAAAGGATGGCATGCTCCCTGTGAGCTGCCAAGAACAAGCAGTTCCAGTGCCTTAGTTGTTGGATTGTGGAGTCGAACTCAAATACATTTTGCTGAAGACAACAGGTTGATATGTACACTATTCTACTAAAATAAAACCAACACATGTGCTCCAGAAGGTGCTTATTTACGTACAATCCTATACTAACTGATTTTTTACAATGTCCTAGGTGAAAGAAAACTTCCACCATAGCCACCCAAACTGCTTGGTAACATAATTCTCCTTTTCACTGCAAATGATCCACAAAAGGTAAGGGAAGTATGACATCATAATGAAAACATGTTTTGGAACATTGACCATACCCCCAAATGATGACAAGATGAATAATTTTGCAGGCTCCAATGCTTTTGTAAAACTCAACTCCATATATAACTGTACAGGGTCATAAAATCTATAATAAGGTGCGCTAAACTGGTAATAAATTATCTCCTTTATTTAATCATTTATCACCTGTTGTTTGATGTTCTCAGAGTGTATGGGTGGATAAAAGATTGATGCAGGTTGGCTAAGCTCAGGCGATATTTTCTCATTTACCAATGTTGGACATGAGACCAACTGCAAATTTTTCTCTTCCTTTTCTTCTTCATGTCCCACCCAAAGATCAGGTTCATAATTATCATACACAGGAACCATGCTACAAGGTTCCAAAGGATCCATGAAAAATCTCTTCTCTTCATCATCTTCACTAGGATATTCATCAAAAAATGGTTGTTTTTTTTCAACATTTGAAACAAATTCTGCATCATAAGAAGGGATGCCAAAAACATTTGCTTCATGGACAGGAATATCCTCTGCATTTTCTCCATAAGAGCAGTGAACAACATCTGCCTTCAATTCTGAAAATCTAGGGAAAAAAAGAGAGAAATATTCCCTAGTTCTTTTAACTAGCTTATCATCTATCTCAGCTTCACAGTCAGGAGAAATATCTACCTCAGAATACACTTGCTCTTCATCATAAGAATATTAAAATGAGATATGTTGATATTCATGAATATTTTAAACAATAGATACATCTGATATGATGCCAACATTTTCTATGTTATTTCTATCATAATGAATATCATTCAACACCCCATGATCTTCATGGTAAATGTTTTCTTCTACAATAAATGCTTCATCACAAATGAGGCTTTCATGACCAGCAAAATATTTATGGAGCAAATAAAAATCATTACAATATCCCTCAAAAAGACGTTCAGCTGGAAAATATTCTTTACAAAAGGAATTGAAAGATGCATGAAAGTCTATCAAAGAGTTTATACTTGCAACTGGGAGAGATCTACACCAATCACGATAAATCCCCTCTAATGAATACCTGAAAAGCTTAATCTGAACATCTTCATGCATGATATGAAGTTGATGAATAAAATCATGAAAATCCAAGAAGTGTTCAGTTGGTTCCTCCCACTCTTCTCCTCGAAATTTAGGAAGGCTACTTTCCCATTCATATCTACTAGGCACTGGATTAGGGAAAGAAACTATCTTTGAAAAATCACATAAATCATACCTTTGTGCTAAAATCTTGTCCATTTCAAACTAGTGGAGTCACCAATAGATTTCCAAACAATGGAGTCTCCTTGGTGAAAGATGAGCAGTAAGAATAATGTGTCCATATTCAGTTCACAATCTAAAACTGGATATTTTCATTGTCGTTCTCCTAGGGAAGATATCTTCACTTCTGTCCCTGGCAATGACACCATTACTGTTAGCACTGAGAGACACCCTCTGACTGCACAAGGATAAGCCCAATACCCATCAAAATGTAAATGTATTGGAATGGTTTGAGTAGGTGGATCAATAAAACTATAGAGAGAGGAAAAGATAAAAGAAGTAACTACAGATCAGTTCAGGACCATTGGGATATGGAGTCATAAGTATCATGAATAATGAAGTCATTTAAATTGTCTATCAGACAAAAGTATTTATGTGGTGATGAGAAGAAAGAAGACATAAAATTTCTGAGTGGTGAACCATGAAAGATGAGAAAGATGAAAGTAGATCCTCTACCACCTCAGGAATCCATAGATCAGAGAGATGCTACATCCAGACAAGAAGAAAAACAAAAAATATTTGATGAACCATGAAAGATGGGCATGATGACAACGGATCCTCCATTGCCCCAGGAATCGATAAATCATATATATTACATCCAGACAAGAAGAAAAACATAAAATTTCTGAGCGATGAACCATGAAAGATGAGAAATATGAAAACAAATCCTCTATCGCCTCAGGAATCCATAGATCGGAGAGATTACATCCAGACAAGAAAAATAGAAAAGCGTGTAAACTAAGAAGATGATCTGATAAAAACAGTTCAAAGGAATCTTTAATAACATAATAATTACAATCCAATCCCTCGGGATTACAAACTTAAAATATAGATCCCTGATCATAAAACTCTCTCGGATCTCTAGCCTATGAAAAATAGCTCCTCCTTTACAAAATCTAAATAGATATTTTTATATCAGATCAGTCCACAACTACCAGGAGTGTGATCTGGCCATCCCATTCAATGATTTGCATCTGTTCATCCTTTTGTCATACTGTGTGTGTGTTCTCGTGTCAGACACAATCTCATACTAGTATGGGTCTGCATGAAGAAATCGTCCATCGTTTTACCTCGGGATGACAGCTATGTCTCCTCAGTCATATCTTTCATGCCTTCTATTTATGGACTGAGCTTGGGTTTCATCTACCAGTCCCTTTCCATTAACTAAATCCTCCTCGGGATCGAAGCATGGCTTAATGCCTAGGGGGAGGCCATGTTTTGCTGTCGGATTTGACATTATATAAGCACATGATTATAGGGTTGTCAAAGGATGTTTGGATCCACACCACTTTTCAGCCCACAATTAACCACCTTCTGCCACGTAGCTCTTTCGCTATACCATGGTTTCAATTGTGGGACCGCTCAAGAATTTTATCGTTCGAGCATGTTTCGTCCCCACAATGAACCATGGCCATCCATCTGGTTAAGATCTATGATCTAGGAAGTCCCTTTATTTTAGTGCCACTGCTAAAGATTTACCTACCCACCAACTTTAGAAACTCTTTAATTATGCTTGGGGGAGGCACCAATTTTGGTGCTAGGGAGCTTTGATGTTGAACAAGAATATTTCTTGGAGAACGACTTCCCGAAGCTAACATGGTGACCTGACATCACTATGATGATGTGTCGTGGAAAGGAGGGTGACACATGTCACTTTGAAACAAGAGGATAATATGCCCAAAGGTGCCTGGACTGAGTGCCACATGTCAGTTCCATATGGAAAGGTGGCAAAAGAACTGAAAATCCACAACAGAAACACTTCGGGAATTTGCAAGCAAGGAGGGAGCGAGAACGTTGAATCTTTGGAGTCTGGAGTAGATCTAAGTTGCTAGATTTGGGAGGACACATGGAAGAGATCCATGCACTCTGCGGGAATGTGTTCTGGAGGAAACCAAAAGAGAGGAGCCAAAACTCCCGAAACCCGAAATGGCAAAGCAAATCATGACCGTCTGCTGGAGCTGGACAAATGACAGAGATCCACGTACTTGGGAGTGAGTGGTCAGAGGAGATGTTGACCAAGATTTTTCTGGAGTTCCAAAGAGATATGAAGATGAAAAACTTGTCCATTGATGGCATAGATGCGCGGTAGATATCTGTGCACTCTGGGAAAAAAATTTCAGAGAAAATCGAGAGGAGAAGTGCCAAAACTCTCGAACTCTGAAGTAAATCGTGCCCATATGTTGGAGAAGGACACATGATGCTTGATTTTTAATTATGAGGCTTTTGTCTGGCACTAAACCTCATGCAACTTTGATGTTCTGAATACATGTGATTAGTTGATATGAACTACTCATGGGATCTCCATCGTTGGAAAAATAAACCCGCTTGTTGCTTGTATTTTAAGCCCGAAATGGGTTTCTTTGAATGTTGTGTTTGGACGTTTATGTGCAACAAAGGACTTGGTCATCCTGAGGCCCTTTCACAACTATATGTGATAACATTTGGCTCCATAGGGGATGGTATGCTCCCTGTGAGCTACCAAGAACAAGCAGTTCCAATGCCTTAGTTGTTGGGTTGTGGAGTCAAGCTCAATTACATTTTGTTGAATGAAACAAACACATGTTCTCCAGACAGAGCTTATTTATGTACAATCCTAGACTAACTGATTTGTTACAATTTGCTAGGTGAAAGAAAACTTCCACCATATCCACCCAAACTGCTTGGTAACATAATTCTCCTTTTCACTGCAAATGATCCACAAAAGGTAAGGGAAGTATGACAACAGAATGAAAACATGTTTTGGAACACTGACCATACCCCTAAATGATGATAAGATGAATACTTTTTCAGGCTCCAATTCTTTTGGAAAACTCAACTCCATATATAACCCTACAGGGTCATAAAATATATAATAAGACGTGTTAAACTGGTAAGAAATTATCTCATTTATTTCATCATTTCTCACCTATTGTTTGATGTTCTCAGAGTGTAAAGGTGGATAAAGGATTGATGCAAGTTGGCTAATCCCAGAAAATATTTTCTCATTTACCATTGCTGGACATGAGACGAGTTGCACATTTAGCTCTTCCTTTTCTCCTTCATGGCCCACCCAAATATCAGGTTCATAATTATCATACACATGAACCATGCTACAAGGTTCCAAAGGAGCCATGAAAAAGATCTGCTCTTCATCATCTTCACTGGGATATTCATCAAAAATTGGCTATTTTTGGTCAGCATTTGAAACAAATTCTTCATCATAAGCAGGGATTCCCAAAACATTTGCGTCAAGGATAGGAACATCCTCTTCATTTTATCCATAAGATCAATGAACAACATCTACCTTCAATTCTAAAAAGCTAGGAAAAAACAGAGAGAAATATTCCCTAGTTCTTTTAACTAGCTTATCATCTATCTCAGCTTCACAGTCAGGAGTAATATCTACTATAGAATACACTTTATCTACATCATAAGAATATTCAAAAGATATATGTTGATATTCATCAATATTTAAAACAATAGATACATCTGATATGATGCCAAACATTTCTATGGTATTTCTATCATAATGAATATCATTCAACACCCCATGAGCTTCATGGTAAATTTTTTCTTCTACAATAAATGCTTCATCACAAATCAGGCTTTCATGACTAGAAGAATATTTATGGAGCAACTAAAACTCATTACAACATCCCTCAAAAAGACGTTCAACTGGAAAATATTCTTTACAAAAGGAATTGAAAGTTGCATGAAAGTCTGTCAAAGAGTTGATACTTGCAATTGGGCAAGATCTACACCAATCGTTGGAAATCCCCTCTAATGAATACCTGGAAATCTTAATTGCATGATATGAATTTTATGAATACAATCATGAAAATCCAACAAGTGTTCAGCTGGTTCCTCCCACTCTTCTCCTCGAAATTTAGGAAGGCTACTTTCCCATTCATCTCTACTAGGCACTGGATTAGGGAAACCAACTATATTTGAAAAATCGTAGAAATCATACCTCTGAGCTAAAATATTGTCCATTTCAAACCAATGGAGTCTCCAATAGATTTCCAAACAATGGAGTCTCCATGGTGAAAGATGAGAAGTAAGAATAATGTGTCCAACTTCAGTTCACAATCTAAAACTTGATCTTTCCATTGTCATTCTCCTAGGGAAGATATCTTCACTTTCATCCCCGGCAGTGGCGCCATTAATGTTATCACTGAGAGTCACCCTCTGACTACAAGAGGATAAGCCCAATACCCATCAAAATATAAATTTATTGCAATGGTTTGAGTAGGCAGATCAATAAGACTATAGAGAGAGAAAAATATAACAGAAGTACCTGTAGACCAGTTCAGGAAAATTAGGCTATGGAGTCATAAGTATCATGAATAATGAAGGCATTTAAACTGCTTATCAGACAAAAGGATTTATTTGGTGATGAGGAGAAATAAGAAAGAAAATGTATGAGTGATGGACCATGAAAGATGGGAAAGATGACAACAGATTCTCTACCGCCTCAGGAATGGATAGATCAGAGAGATGCTACATCCAGAAAATAAGAAAAATAGAAAATATCTGATGAACCATGAAAGATGGGCATGATGAAAACAGATCCTCCATTTCCCCAGGAATCCATAAATCAGAGAGATTACATCCAGACATGAAGAAAAACAGAAAATGTATGTGCGATCAACCATGAAAGATGGGCAAGATGACATCAGATCCTCTACCACCTTAGGAATCCATAGATTAGAGAGATTGCATCCAGACAATTAAAATAGAAAAGCGTATAAACTAAGAAGATGTTCTGATAAAAACAATTCAAAGGAATCTTCAATAACACAATATTTACAATCTAATCCCTCAGACTTACAAACTAAAAATACAGATCCCTACTCATAAAACTCTCTCGGCTCTCCACCCTCTGAAAAACACCTCCTCCTTTAAAACATCTAAACTGATCTATTTATATCAGATCAGTAAACAACTACCAGGATTTTGATCTAGCCATCCCATTCAAGGCTTTACGTCTATGCATATTTCTGTCATACTCTATGCATGTTCTCCTATCAAACGCAAGCTCAGACCAGTATGGGTCTGCAAGAAGAAACCGTCCATCATGCCACCTCGGGCTGACAACTCTGTCTCATCGTCCATAGCTTCCACACCTTCTACTTATGTCTTGATCTGAAGTTTCAGCTACCAGCCCCTTTCCATAAACTAAATCCTCCCTGGGATCGGAGCGTGACTTAATGCCTAGGAGGCGACCACATATTGTTGTTGGATTTGGTGTTAAATAAGCACGTGATTGCGGGGCCATCAAATGTGGTTTGGATCCACACTAATTTTGATCCCACAATTCACCACCTTCCGCCACGTATGTCTTTCGATATACCATGGTTTCAATTGCGGGACCACTCAAGAATTTTATCATTTGAACATGTTCCATCCCCGCAATGAAGTGTAGTCATCGATATGGTCACGATCTACGATATAGGAAGTCTCACTATTTTAGTACCTTTGCTAAATCTTTACCTTCCCTCCAACTTTAGAAACTCTTTAATTATTCTTGGGGGAGGTGACAATTTTGGTGCTAGGGATCTTTGATGCTGAACAAGAATATTTCCTGGAGAATGACTTCCCAAAGCGGACGTGGTGACCTGACGTCACTATGCTGATGTGTTAAGAACCAAATATCAATATAGCATAGAAAAACCTCATAAAAAGTACTCAACACCTTGAAAAAGAGATAATTTCAGATAATAATCCTCTTCAAGGGGGAAACCTCCTTTTACCCCACTTAAATGTTCAAGTACAAGATAATTCAAAATGAAAATGTCTCCTTGGTATATATAGGAGACTAGGAGGTATAATTAGAACTAATGGCCTAAAGGCGATATAAATAAAATAACATTACTAATATAATATGCCCCAATTAAGGGGTAATGAGCCAATATTAGGGCTTAACATGCCCCTCCCCTTCATACAAGTGTTGTCTGCAACGCTTGAGTAACTCTGGATGCTTCTGTATAAAAGAATCATCTTCCCAAGTGGAATCTTCAGCCGGTAGTTTCCTCCATTTAATGAGATACTCTGAAATGGATCTATTCCTCAGCTAGCGAATTCTTGTGTCAGTGATGGCTTCAGGATCCAATATGATTTTTCCTTCCTCGTCAAGTTCTAGAAATATAGTTTGAACTGGGATCTTGTCGCCTATAACCTTCTTTAAGCATGAAACATGGAAAACTGGGTGTACTCGTGAAGATGCAGGCAGCTCCAATTTGTATGCCATAGTACCAATCTTTTGCAACACCTTATACGGGCCATAGTACTTTGGTGATAATTTATTATCCTTCTTGGATTGCTTGAGGGACATCTGTTTGTATGGTTGTAGTCTAAAAAATACCCAATCCCCTACTTCAAAACTTCTTTCACTACGATGTTGATCTGCTTGTTGTTTCATGTGATTCTGTGCCATGGTTAGGTTGTCCTTTAAGATTTGGAGAACTTTTTGTTGATTCTCGATGTGATCTTCCACTGCTTGAACCTTAGATTTTTCTTTTAGAGAAGAAGTGATGGAAGGAGGGTGGTATCCATAAAGTGCCATAAATGG
>ML788682.1:1156624-1171980 GCA_009831015.1 Picea engelmannii | reverse complement strand
TTGCTTGAGATTTATCAATTGGCTAAAGAAGGTATTGCTCCTTGTATCCTCATAGTGTGCTATCATTTCTTCCATGAAAATTGTCCAAGTGATGAGTGATTTGCGAGAACAAAGACATCGATACCATACAAATTGATTAGGTTTTAAATATAAAGAAGCAATTCGTACCTTTTGTGTATGTAGCACATTATGGAGATGAAAGAATTGCTCCATTTGAAGTATCCATGTGATTGGGTCCTTGCCATCAAACTTCCTCATATCAATCTTAGGAACGTGGTTGGTCTTCAAACCAAATTTGGAGTTTCTCCATTCTTGATTCACCTTCGTTGTGTCCTCATCATGAATTTCATGGGATGCATTTTCACTTTCAGGTGTCTTCTCTGTTACGAAATTTTTCAATACTTCCATGATCTCCCCTTTTAAGCCATCCATATTAGTATCCAACATAGCTTCCATTGAATCCATCTTAGTATCCAACTTAGCTTCCATTGAATCCATATTATTTTGTAGTTCATTTATGTTCCTACGCATTTATTCACCTTCATCAAGAGTCCAAGTAGGATTTTTTGGAGGCTTATTTTGTGTAGAAGTTCCCTTTTTTGGTGGCATCTTGGCCAAGTATCACTATTTCTTCTATTGTATCTCCCAAGTTTCGACCCTTATGGGTATGAAACTTTCTTTTATGTAGTTCTCTGATATTTCTTCTCTGCAATTCCATAGGTCTGATCAAAATTGGATGTGCCAAGTGGAATTTACGATAACTTCCCCACAACTTGTCGATTTTTGGCCTTTCCAGGAGATCTCACTTGTATAGCATGACCCACACAAAATAATTGATATAAAATTTTGAAACTCGCACCAAAAATACTACAAACTATCCATGATCCAATGAAACTAGTCCCACTCAATTTGGATACTCTAGGAAGAAATTATGATTGTTTTACCTGGAACACCTTCTTGAGACTAGTCAATAGGACTAGTCAGATACCCTATCTTACACAGGGTGTATCTACAAATTTAAGATGACCCAAAAGATGAAATTTTTACCACAGATAAATTACTAATTTATGTAAATATCCTCCAGAGTTCAGGTTCTGAAACGTTACAGAAACGTTTTTATAGCGAAAATTCCGCAATGATTCAGTTCAGGATGATTCCAAAACCCTATCTTGTGCAGGTTGTATCTCCGAAAGTATAAGGCCTCAGGAGCTAAATTTTGAACCCAACGTACCTTGATCTGTCTACTAAATATCCTCCAATTCGTTCCTTCGAAAACATTGTAGAAAACAATTTATAGTGAAAATTACAAGGTTTCTCAGATGTAGCAGCGAAACCCCAAGACCTTGAGCTCTGATACCATATGTTAAGAACCAAATATCAATATAGCATAGAAAAACCTCATAAAAAGTACTCAACACCTTGAAAAAGAGATAATTTTAGATAATAATCCTCTTTGAGGGGGAAACCTCCTTTTACCCCACTTAAATGTTCAAGTACAAGATGATTCAAAATGAAAATGTCTCCTTGGTATATATAGGAGACTAGGAGGTATAATTACAACTAATGGCCTAAAGCCAACATAAATAAAATAACACTAATAATATAATATGCCCCAATTAAGGGGTAATGAGCCAATATTAGGGCTTAACATGATGTGTCAGGAAAAAGGAGGGTGACATGTGTCACTTGGAAACAAGTGGATGATATGAACAAAGGTTTCTAGACTGAGTGCCACATGTCAGTGCCAGATGAACATGTGGCGAAAGAAATGAAACTCCACAGTAGAAACACTTCAGGAATTTTCAAACAAGGAGGGAGCGAGAACGCTGAAGCTTCAGAGTCCAGAGAAGATATAAGCCGCTAGATATGCGAGGACACATGATAGAGATCCATGCACTCTGTGGGAATGTGTTTTGTAGGAAACCAAAAGAGAGGAGCCAAAACTCTC
The DNA here is from genome assembly GCA_009831015.1 of Picea engelmannii. Lineage (NCBI taxonomy): Eukaryota > Viridiplantae > Streptophyta > Pinopsida > Pinales > Pinaceae > Picea > Picea engelmannii. Next base: position 1,170,032 of record ML788682.1, on the reverse strand, counting down.
GAAACCCGAAATGGTGAAGAAAAACATGACTGTCCATTGGAGACAGACATGCAGTAGAGATCTATGTACTCAGGAGCAAGGGGTCAGAGGAGATGTTAACTGATATTTTTTCGGAGCGCCAAAGAGATACAAAGATGAAACCCTGGACATTGATGGAATAGACGTGTGATAGAGAGCTATGCACTCTGGGAAAATCATTTCAGAGAAAATCGAGAGGAGAAGTGCAAAAACTCCTGAAACCCAAACTATGAAGTAAATTGTGCTCTTCTGTTGGATAAGGACACACGATGCTTTATTGTTAATTATGGGGCTTATGTACGGAACTAAAACTCGTGCAACTTTGACATGTTGAATACACATAAGACATTCATCTGAAATTCTCCTGGGATCTCCGTCGTTGGAAAAATAAACCTGCCCGTTGCTTGTATTTTAAGCCTGAAATGGGCTACTTTGAATGATGTGTTTGGACGTTTCTATGCAAGAAATGAATTGTTCATCCTATGACCCTTTGATAGCTATATGTGATAACATTTGTCTCCACAGGGGATGGCATGATCTATGTGAGCTTCCAAGAACAAGCAGTTCTAGTGCCTTAGTTATTGGGTTGTGGAGTCGAGCTCAAATACACTTTGTTGAAGACAACAGGCTGATATGTACACTATTCTACTAAAATAAAACAAGCACATGTGCTCCAGAAGGAGCTTATTTATGTACAATCCTAGACTAGTTGCATTTTTACAATGTGCTAGGTGAAAGCAAACTTTCACCATAGCCACCCAAACTGCTTGGTAACATAAATCTCCTTTTCACTGCAAATGATCCACAAAAGGTAAGGGAAGTATGATAGCAGAATGAAAACATGTTTTGGAACACTGACCATAACCCTAAATGATGATAAGATGAATAATTTGCAGGCTCCAATTATTTTGGAAAACTCAACTCTATATATAACCCTACAAGGTCATAAAATCTATAATAAGGTGCGCTAAACTGGTAAGAAATTATATCCTTTATTTAATCATTGCTCACGTATTGTTTGATGTTCTTAGAGTGTTTAGGTGGATAAAGGATTGATGCAAGTTGGCTAATCCCAGGTGATATTTTCTCATTTACTAGTGTTGGACATGAGATGAGTTGTACATTTAGATCTTCCTTTTCTCCTTCATGGCCCACCCAAAGATCAGGTTCATAATTATCATACACAGGAACCATGCTACAAGGTTCCAAAGGATCCATGAAAAATCTCTTCTCTTCATCGTATTCACCAGGATATTCATCAAAAATTGTTTTTTTTCTGTCATCATTTGAAACAACTTCTTCATCATAAGCAGGGCTTCCAAAAACATTTGCTTCAAGGACAGAAATATCCTCTGCATTTTCTCCATAAGAGTAGTGAACAACATCTGCCTTCAATTCTGAAAAGCTAGCAAAAAAAAGAGAGAAATCTTCCATGGTTATTTTAACTAGCTTATCATCTATCTCAGCTTCGCAATCAGGAGAAATATCTACTGCAGAATACACTTGTTCTTCATCATAAGAATATTCAAAAGAGAGATGTTGATCTTCATGAATATTTAAAATAATAGATACATATGATATGATGCCATACGTTTCTATGTTATTTATATCATAATGAATATCATTCAACACCCCATGATCTTCATGGTAAATTGTTTCTTCTACAATAAATGCTTCATCACAAATAGGGCTTTCATGACTAGCAAAATATTTAGCGGGATTTACAACATCCCTCAAAAAGATGTTCAACTGAAAAATATTCTTTAAAAAAAGAATTGAAAGCTGCATGAAAGTCTTTCAAAGAGATGATACTTGCAACTGGGAAAGATCTACACCAATCGTGAGCAATCCCCTCTAATGAATATCTGAAAATCTTAATCTGAACATCTTCATGCACGATATGAAGTTGATGAATAAAATCATGAAAATCCAGCAAGTGTTTAGCTAGTTCCTCCCACTCTTCTCCTCGAAATTTAAGAAGGCTACTTTCCATTAATCTCTACTAGGCACTGGATTAGGGAAACCAACTATCTTTGAAAAATAAAATAAAAACATACCTTTGAGATAAAATCTTGTCCATTTCAAGCCAGTGGAGTCGCCAATAGATTTCCGAACAATGGAGTCGCCATGGTGAAAGATGAGCAATAGAAACAATGTGTCTAGCTTCAGTTCACCATCTAAAACTGGATCTTTTCGTTGTCGTTCTCCCATAGAAGATATCTTCACTTCCATCCCTAATAGCGATGCCATTAATGTTAGCACTGAGAGTCACCCTTTGACTGCAAGAGGATAAGCCCAGTACGCATCAAAATGTAAATGTATTGGAATGGTTTGAGTAGGTGGATCAATAAGACTGTAGAGAGAGGAAAAGATAATAGAAGTAACTGTAGATCAATTCGAGACCATTGGGCTATGGAGTCATAAGTATCGTGAATAATGAAGGCATGTAAATTTTCTATCAGACAAAAGGATTTATGTGGTGATGAGGAGAAAGAAGACATAAAATTTCTGAGTGATGAACCATGAAAGATGGGCAAGATGAAAACAAATCCTCTACCACCTCAGGAATCCATAGATAAGAGAGATGCTACATCTATACAAGAAGAAAAACATAAAATATTTGATGAACCATGAAAGATGGGCATGATGACAAAATATCCTCCATCACCACAGGAATCCATAAATCAGAGATATTACATCCAAACAAAAATAAAAATAGAAAATGTTTGAGCGATGAACCATGAAATATGGGAAAGGTGAAAACAAATCCTCTACCACCTCAGGAATCCATATATGAGATAGATTACATCCAGACAAGAAAAACATAAAAACATGTAAACTAAGAAGATGGTCTGATAAAAACAATTCAAAGGAATCTTCAATAACATAATAGTTCCAATCCAAGCCCTTAGGATTACAAACTAAAAATAAAGATCCCTGCTCATAAAATTATCTCCCCTTCTCCAACCTCTGAAAAACACCTCCTCCTTTACAAAATCTAAATAGATATTTTTATATCAGATCAGTCCACAACTACCAAGAGTGTGATCTGGCCATCCCATTCAAGGATTTACGTCTGTGCATCCTTTTTTCAAATTGTGTGTGTGTGTTCTCGTGTCAGACACAATCTCATACCAGTATGGGCCTGCAAGAAGAAAGCGTCCATCAGTTTACCTCGGGATGACAGCTCTATCTCCTCAGCCATAGCTTCCACACCTTCTATTTATGGACTAAGATGAGGTTTCAACTACCAGTCCCTTTCCATTAACTAAATCCTCCTCGAGATCAGAGCGCGGCTTAACGCCTAGGGGGAGACCACATGTTCCTATGGAATTTGACGTTATATAAGAACATTATTGTGGGGTCGTCAAAGGCAGTTTGGATCCACACCACTTTTGAGCCTGCAATTCACCACCTTCCTCCACATAGTACTTTCACTATACCGTGCTTTCAATTGCAGGACCGCTTAAAATTTTATCGTTCAAGCTTGTTTTGTCCCTGCAATGAAGCATGGTCATCGATCTAGTCACGATCTTTGATCTGGGAATTCCCGCTATTTTAGGGCCACCGCTAAAGCTTTACCTGCCTACCAACTTTAGAAACTCTTTAATTATGCTTAGGGGAGACACCAATTTTGGTGCTAGGGAGCTTTGATGTTGAACAAGAATTCTTTCACCTAGGGTTGTGCAGAGCTCCGAGAATGAACCCAAACTATTGGATCTATCAAAGTGATTGTAGGAAGTAATCTGAACCATTAGATCGAGAGTAATTCTTTTCGTCAGAGTTGGGTACCCAGAGTAACTTAGGAAATCGAGGTGTAGGAACTGTTACCATCATTATTTTTAGGGTAAGTTTGAAATTTTGTTTAGAATTTGCAAAGTCATGCCTTGGTATTGAGAAGACCAAGGCATTCCTAATTGAGTCATAGTGTGTGGTTTGTCTTATGAGATGGCTCAAAAATCCTTGAGTCATTTTTATAATAAAAGGTAATATGCATGCCAATAGAGAGTTAAGTCATAGGTTGAGTCAAAGAGTGTTGTGACTATCTTATAATACACCCATCATGCTGAAATATTTGTAAAGGTCCTTGTGTCCCTAAGTTTAAAATCATGTCACAAAATGGGAAATTATGTGTCAAAGTTGAGTCATATGTTAGGGATGAAGGTCATGTCAAAAGAGGTATCATGGTTCATCTTCACACCTGATGGGGTAAGAAAAGGGACAATGATTACACTCCATGTCATTTGTATTGTTGGAAAGTTTCAAACAGGTGCACGCTCCTTAAATATTTTGCGCAAGTTACTTAAATTGGCTTGAGAGGTCTTGTCATATTTGGGCAAGTACTTTCCTTTTAAATCCTCTCCTTATCCACTCATGTATGCATATTTTCCACCTTTTATCTATTTTCATTGCAGTCATGACCTGTGAATAAGCTATAGTATCCTGAGAAATATTCAAATCTCTCTACTACGTAAATGACCCCCCTCACTAAACAAACATTGTGCAGATTTACCTTGCTATGCAAACCCTGTGTGGTATCATTTGCTACACAAATCCTGTTGCTCTATTTTTGTTGCACATATCGTGTTCGCCTTATTTGCTGTGTAAAAAACCTTTTTTGCACCCATTGTTTATGCAAGATTATCCCATGAATAAGTTCTCCTCTCATATAACACATATATGTTTCACCTATTTAAGCCCAAACCCTAGCCCTACTAGTTTGTTGCGCAAGTTTTCCTGTTGAGTTTTAAGTCATATCTTCTTTGAACAGTTTGGAATTTACCTTGAAAATAAGACATTGCAGAGCTATGAAATCACATGAAAATAAGAAATACAGGGAGGAAATGTGATGAGATATTGACCCCCAAAGATGAATTTGGTAAACTCAGATCCTGCATACAGAGTGTCTTTTGAGCAGGCTGGGTGTATGAGATTTTGTGAAATAATCTAGGGGTATAACATGCAACTGACCAAGGAGTTCTCCCTAAAATTTAATGGTGTCAAAACAATCATTACATGGGTCACCTTTCTAGTATCATAAGAGACCATATCAACTACCATAAATATTCCCATACAGGGAGAGAAATGGTTTAAAGGTATGCCTCTGGAGCTTATGTTTTATATTGATTTCCTCAAGCCTCGGCATAGAAAGAAAAATATTGGTGCCACTATCCCCAGGGAGTATCTTTTGGAATCCTATGAGAAGTTTTTGATAGTAATCCAAAGGTATTTTACTTGTGAGGTTAGGTTTGATAGGGTATATGAATACCACATAAGGCTCCTCGTGAATTTCACAAGGAAAATCACCCTAAACTTACCCTTTTATCTATATAGAAGCCTAGGAAAAATGGCAGACAAAGTCCAATCCAGAGTTGACCAGCTTAAGAACTGTCTGTTCCATTTCTCCTTGGTGAAGTTGTCAGTGGTTGAGGAGATAAGAAATCTAAACAGGGACTGAGAGTCCTTCTTAACTTCAACAAATATTTTCCTATATCCCAAAGGAGATACCCCCTTGTTTGTTGAAATATTGGTCTCTAATAGCTCAGGTGAAAAAGGAAGAAGTGCTGCAGAAAAGGGAAAATGAAAGGAGGTTGGGGGCCCATCACCAAGCTATCCAATTCTGAAGAAGGGTAGGAGGTTGCAGTTCACTGATGAGCCAAGGGAGACACAGACACCCAGTAGACCAACCATTAGGTCAGCTGCTAGAACGCTTCCCACACCCACAATACAGACATAATTTGTTGAGGTTGCAACTCAGGATATGGATGAAGAACAAGGTAAATCAATAGAGAAAAACTCATAGTTTATGGGAATGAAAAAAAAACTCAGAGAGACTCATCATGTGATAGCTCAATTTTACCAAGAGAATAGAGAATTGAAAAGGAATCTAGCTGAGAAGGATTTTGAGGAACAAACACCACAAAACAAGGAAAAGCCAAAAAATGAAAGGTTAAAGGTGAAGGAAGCCATGCAAATCCCTGAGATCACAATTTTATCCAAGCCTACAAAACCTTTGACAAGATCCTCAATGAGGAAGAACAATTCATAGATACAGGGAAACATAACAGCAAGTGAAAGACCTCCTACTTCACCCATTGAAGGAGAAAAGAACATAAGATGGATTAATAAGAAGTTAAGGGAAGCTCAAGATAAAATCATCCATATCAGGGAAGAAAAGAGGATATCAGAGGATAGAGCCATGAAAAACTTTAAGGAATGCAAACCAACCAGATAAAATGCATGTGCAACCCTTTCCAATGCCTAATCAAAATTGAAAATAAATGCAACCCTTTTCAGGCAAGTGGGAAATTTGAAAGTACAAAACTTAAAATTAAGGAAGGAAAATAGGTATCTTAAACAAAAGATGCAATTGAATGATGAAGCCAGAAGAAGACTAGAACTACTTGCAGAAGTAGCAGAGATTGTAAATGTGTTGAACCTGCACAAAATATATCTAGTTAGAAAATACTACACACATTTGCATAGAGAAATTGAGAAAGAAGAAGAAGGAGAGAAAAGAATGGAAGAACTCTCATTAACTGTATTCCACTCTCAAAGAGTGAATAATTTACAATGGATATAGGATACATGAGTAAATAATGAGCCATAGTGGTGGTCTAGAGTGATATGGACACACACCAATAGTTACGAGAGTGAACTGCCACCTAGTCTAGTCTCTCAGGTAGTTACGGGAGTGAACTACCACCTAGCTGAGCTAACTAGTCAACTAGTCTTCAGTTAACTGAATGAACAAAGAGTAGTAAGGAGTTAACTCAGGAAATCAAGGGTAATGTTTCAATCTAGTGATGATCCCAAGTCAAGTGTGCATTATCATGGTGATGATCCCATTGTTGCATGGTGACAAAACCAATGCAGCATCTAAACTCAACTCAACTAGTCAAACTGAAGTGTCAACTGAAAGAGAATATTCTCCAGGTGGAATATTCTCCCCTAAAATATAGGATACTGGATAATGACTAATTATGACTAATAAACAAGAGAAAAAATTATAAAAAATAAATCCTAGGTGTGTGTGAAGTAACTCCAACACCCCCCCTGAACATCACTATGGTGAAAATAAAGAATGGGTCCCAGCAACAAGGCCATGTTAGGTACCCAAATACAAAAGATACACTGAACTAAATGAGGAAAGAGGGAGAACCTCATGGGAAAACCCCCCCTCAAATTACATTGCATGTAAAAAAAAATGAGAAGGAACAAAAAGCAGTTGCTAAGCAACCGTGTCCTTCACTCCAAGAAGACCTCGCAACTATGCAAGTTTGTGCTCGTTGAAGATTTTATTGAAGATGTAGATGTTTGCAAAGATCTGATGAAGTATATGAATTATTGATATTTCCACACATATCCACTTTATCTTATTGTAATGAATAAGATCCAAATAAAATTTGGATGAGATTTTGAAAACCGTGCGGTCGTTTCCGGAAAAATGCTGAAATTTTGTTGATTTTAAAAAGATCATAACTTCACTTTCCGGACTCCGTTTCGGAGGATTTTTTTTTTGAAATTGGATATTTTCCCAAGAGGAATTCAAATATCAAATTTTATTCTACAAATTTCTCTCATAAAATATCATAATGGAGTCTGATTTGTGCGGCTCTCGTTTTGTCTCCTGAGATGCATGCATGGTGCATGCAAAAGTGTCTGCATGTGACTCTTGAGATGCATGCCATATATCTTCCACATGAATTTCAGAAAACAAATATGGAATGGAGTAGACATCATCTTCAATTAATGGAATACAAATTTATGTAGATACTTGTGTAGAAGGCTCTTCAAACTGAGATGATTTATCTTCCAATGGCTTTTCTACATTCTCTATCTTGTCAACATTTTGCATGCATTCTTCCTTATTCCAAAATAAAACCTTCAATCTGCTCCATAAATCATTTGGAGTGAATTCTTGTGAGTCATCATATACTTGATGGATAATTTCGAGAGAAATAAAATAAAGGATACATCCTATGGCCATATCTTGTCTATTGAGAAAGTTGTTTTTCTCATCGGCAGAATCATGCTCTACTTCCATTGCCATAGTTATTTGTTACAAGCCTCTACATCTGAGCATAAGAAGAATTTTTGTCTTCCATTCCAAATAGTTATGAGGCGTGAAAAGTATTTCTGGTGAATAATCCATCTTTTTGTTATCTTCAATCTTAAGTACCTGCAAAAATAATTTGGTGTAGCTTTTGCTTAGCAGTCCGTCAGCTCTGATACCATGTAAATGTGTTGAACCCGCAAAAAATAGATCTATCTAAACAATGATATACACATTTGCAGAGAGAATAGAAGAAAGAAGAAGAAGGAGAGAAAAGAATGGAAGAACTCTCATTAATCGTATTCCAATCTCAAAGAGTGAATAATTTACAATAGATATAGGATACATGAGTAACTAATGAGCCATAGTGGTGGTCTAGAGTGATCTAGACACACACCAACAGTTATGAGAGTGAACTACCACCTAGTCTAGTCTATCAGGCAGTTACGAGAGTGAACTGCAACCTAGTTGACTTAACTAGTCAAATAGTCTTCAGTTAACTGACTGAATAGAGAGTAGTAAGGAATTAAATCAGGAAATCAAGGGTAATGTGTCAGTTTGGTGATGATCCCAAGGCAAGTGTGCATTATCATGGTGATGATCCCAATGTTGCATGGTGACAAAACCAATGCAGTATCTAAACTCAACTCAACTAGTCAAACTGAAGTGTCAACTGAAAGAGAATATTCTCCAGGTGGAGTATTCTCCCCTAAAATATAGGATACTGGATAATGACTAATTATGACTAATAAACAAGGAAAAACCTTAGGAAAAATAAATCCTAGGTGTGTGTGAAGTAACTCCAACAGAGATGTGATTGAAGAAACTTCACATTTTGTCTTTTTGGGTATGTGATCATATTAAGTTTTGTCATTAAAGTTGTAGGAAACATACATTTGATATTGGAGAAAAGTTTTCACAAGGGTGATAGAATAAAACATTTCTTGGGCACAATTGTTGTTTTGAATGGTAAACTATCATACACATCACTTGTGTAGTGAGTCCTCACTACAAAAATGTTGTAGGCACACATGATTAGCAAGAATAGTGGGAGATGATTGGCATATGAGTTTTGAAGAAAACACAAGTCCCTAGTCACTTGTTGCCACATGGATATACACGAATTACAATAAAATGGAGTTTTCTACGCAAATGTTGTTGGTAGCACTTGCACAACAGTAGTTCCATTTTGCTACAAAAAGGTGGCAGAGTTACTCAAGAATGCATTGTATGCCTCAGAGTGGTTTCCATATGTACTCGGTGACTCATCACATCACATTCGAATTTTTCTTAGATCTCTAATTGTATAAGATATTTTTTGTTTTTCATTAAAGATGGTCAAAACGAATTTACTATTTTTAGTAAAGTTGTTTAGGAGTTGTTCTCTTTCAATGTAACTAGATCCACCATTGTAGGCAGAAGTAGTTCGACTCCTAGTAGCCTAGTGTTGCAATAGTATCTTATATATTTGATCACTTTTGATGTAAAGGGGGGCGATTTGGCATAAGTATAGATATTTTGATCCTTATTGTAATATTTTTTGAATATGAAAGAAATACAAATGCAGAAGTCTTGAAATGTTTATGAAAAAGATTCTAATAGTGGTGGTCTAAAGTTTGTACTCTTATCTTTGTATGTACTTATTGTGTCCTTACTTTCATCTTCATTTTCTTCTATTTAAATTGGATAATTAAAGGCTATAGAATTCATCTAATGGTGCTTTAGACTCAAGTGATTTAAACTTCGTTTCTCTTGTTAACTAGGTCAAAATTCATCTTTCATGGTGCTCTGATTCTGTTATATGTTTCTTTTCCTCTTCCACCCTACACAATCAAAATCAAAACGGAAAGTTCATCACCTAATTTAGCCTTTGTTCCTATGGAAATTTCTACCTACCATTCATTGTTTTCATTTTTTTTCAAGGGTTGAATCCATAGCCCAAAAGATACCTCCCCTCCTTGCCAACAAAACTCTATAAAACCCCTTTAAAACATTAAAACCTAGCCATTGACCTACCAAGAAAATATATCTATTAGAGACTAAGTGAAAAGAGAGATCCCTCTCTGAAATGAGTAGGCTAGTATTCAGTTTCAAAGTGGTTTGTGGTTTCCTTTGTAGATTTTTTATTTAGCCCAACAATTTACTTAGTGTCAACAGGAACTTCGATGGTAAGGCACCGAAGGACGATTTTGACCATAGATTGGGTAGTGTACAAGGAGAGACCTCAACAGTTGGACCCATGATCCATCCCAAAGGGAAATAAAAGAGTACAATGGCTTCATGATGATGGTTAATACCAGCGTGGTAGACTATGTGTCCATTAGGATGATGTGTAGCAATAGTCGATTGGTCTATGGACCGAGCATGGACCCTGTTGAGCGAGAAGGGAATTAAAATTTCATTTTAATTAAGGGTTCAAGAGGATGATGTGGATAATGCCATGTGTCAGGCATAGAAGGTGCCACATGGCATAGTGATTTGGCACCTATAGGTGAAATTCTATGGGAAATATGGATGCCACATGTTAGGTGGAAATGGTGCCACATCTCATGCAGAGATGATGTCATGTGTTAAGAGGATTTGGCACACGTATGTGAAAATATGATAATATTTGGCTCATTCATCAAAGTTTGAAAGGTCACCAAGGCTATGTGGTGGTCAAGAATGTCATCGACGACAAAGGCATCAACGATGTAATGAGAGTTGTTGATCAATGGTGGGTCAGAGTTAATCTCCATCGTAGATTTATGAAGAACACCCTTATAGGTTATACAATGGATGATGACATAATGAGTGATGTGGCATGTCAGCGTGTCAAGAGGATGATAGGTTTCAACACTTGGTTCGTCGTAAGGTCAAGGGTGGGCCTGGTTGGGTCCAAACCATTGGATGGTCGTTTGAAATTTCTAATTGTCAGATCTACAAGAAGAGAGATCTAGACCATTCATCGTAAATGGAAGGGTGGAAAGGTTATGTTTTGGCTAATAATTTTGATGATGACAGAGGCATTGGCGACGCGATGATGATCATTGGATATGCGGGCCAGTGAATCTAGTCCATTGATCTAGGCGTAATTTGATTAGAGCATAAAAGAACAGAAGAGTGGGTGTTAAGTGCCAAGTCCTTTAGAATCGTCAACTCAATTAAATTCATTGGATGAGAGAAACATGGACCATTGGATCTATATTAATCTTGGTTAACATATCATCGTCCGAACTTGTAGTTGGGTCTTTGTGACCCATGGAAATAAAATATCGACGATGATGACTAGAGGTTCCATGTGATTGGAACTAGGGTTCAGTGAACCATGTGTTCAGCGCAACGTCAGAGCCACGACTGTTCCATGTCGAATGAAACTTGGGATCAGTAGCCACGTGGATGCCATGTGTAAATGAGGTGGCACTGACCAATCAGGCATGAGAAATTTGTAAAGCCATAACTTTTGATCCAGAGCTTGGTTTTGAGCATGATGACAGTCGTTAGAAAGATCTTGATGATCATAAGATAATGGTTCCCTTGAGAAGAGGTATTGAGATGACTAATTAAAAGTGAAACTTGTTGGATTACTAAGAGGGGGGGTGAATCAGTAATAGCGCAATTTAATCCTTTTTAACCATATAATCCAAGTGTTATATCAATGAAGAATTATCATCCAATAACTGCAGAGTAAATAAGCAATGAGAAAATGAAAAAACATACACATACACATTACACCAGTGTTTTACGTGTAAACCCAAATAGGGAGAAAACCATGGAATTCTTTTTCTTATATGTCTTGAAGAACTACATTCATTGGAAGCACCAACTTCCTTTGTTTTCTAGCTGCAACTGGAAGGAGGCTCCAACCCCCTAGTTTCTTAGGCTAAAACCTGAGGGAAGCTCCAACTCCCCAATTCTATGGCTACAACCAGAAGGAGGCTACAACCCCCTATGTTCTCCGGCTACAACCGGAAGGTGGCTACAACCACTTGTCCTTGCCCCATCCTGCCACCTTGAAGTAGAAGTAGAATGATGGAACTACTGTCAACCTGTCATTGTGATATATACCGCTGTAAAAATGTACCAATAAATCTCAACCATGCATCAACCATGCATCAACCTATACCTCGACCTGTAATCAACCTATACCATAAACAAGTGCATCAACCATGTAGCAACCTATACCAAATAAACTGTAATCAACCTGTACCATAAATAAGTGCATCCAACCATGTACCAAGAATGTACCAATCATTTGTCAACTAATCATCAACTATGACTCATCAATATCTACCAACATCATCAACTATACACCTCATGTATGTGCCAACTCATCAACTACTTGTCTCAACCATGTACTCAACATGTACCTCAACCAAAAGCCCTCATCAATTTCATCATCCAAATCTTATTTGTATCTCTGTAATAGACCTAGTGTATATTATCACATTCTTGCAAATCTTCCTTAACTTCAACAACATGAGACTATCATTTTCATCAAACTTTTCTTTAGTCTCACATGCCTAGTTTTGGATTAGTCAACAACCCTAACCTAAAGTAATCATAACTTTGTACATGTAATGTATAAAGATCCAAAACTAATACACAATGTTCTTTAGTGTGTTTTATGCAATTCCTCCAGGTGTCACTACTTAGAAACTCTCAGAAAATTAGTTATAGAAACAATGGCATACCTTGCTGAATTATGGATTATTCTAGAGAGCGACCTTGTAGAGCATGCCCCGCACGAAATATTTGTTGAATTGATAGGAAAATATTACACAGCATACTAAATACTATACCCGAACAAAAAAAAATTGGTTTCACTAAATTTGGATCTATTATGAAGAAGTTATGGCATGTTTACCCGAAACACCTATTTTTGACTAGTTTCAGGACTAGCCACAAACCCTATTTTCCACGGAGTGTAACGCCAACAATACAATGACCCACAAGCTGAATTTTTTACCACGGATACTTTGATGTGTCTTATCAATGGAATAACAATTTCACGGTCTGAATCATTATAAAAAAAAAATTATAGAGAAAATGGTGAGATGACCTATAAATAACATACCTTAGAAAGCACCATCAAAAGAATTTATCCTTCCTTGCATTTCGGCCTTCTTTTCTTCACCTTCCCTCAGAATTTCTTCTTAGATATCCTTGGTTACCTCAGACACCTATAGAAATTCAATATGCTCAAGTGTAATTAAAATTAGAGAGACTTGCCTCTTATTTATACTCTCCAAGTAGCTTCCTTAAAAACATCTTCTAGGTCACTTGGCCCCACTTTCCTTATTTTAGGGTTAACCCACTTCTAATTTCTCCATTAAATTTATTATTGAAATAATT